>SJYC01080312.1:0-12936 GCA_006408675.1 Madoqua kirkii | reverse complement strand
AATGCATCAATATAATTATTACTTGCAATGTCCTCTGAACTATCTGGACACTTATAATATGTATTATTACTAAGAAAGTGAGCTCTATGGTTAGCAAAATTCTATTAAAAATGCTTCATAGCTTTTTAAACTTTGCCAACCCTTCCAAACATTTAAAGTAATAGAGGCCAAATTTTCAGGTCCCAGGTAATATTCATTATTCACTTTTCCAGTGAAATAAAACATCTTATAAAGATAAATCTTTTCTTTCCTTGCTTAGTCTTCTTAAATAGTATATCCCATGCCATCCACTGAAGCCAGAAAGTGTAGACAGGCAGTAGTAGGAATATTACACAGATGTAAAATACCCTAATAAAATAGAGATATAAAATTGGAGCAAATTACTCAGGTCTACTATAATAAAAGATAGGCCTTAAAGCTGTATTATACTAGTGATACTGGCATTCCTATGAGTATGTTGCATATACACTTTCAAAGCTATATACCTTGTTCAAATGACATGGCCTTTTTGAAACACATTTTAAGTCCAAGCAGATCCAATGCTTATAGAGAATATAATGTCTAGGGAGTCATAAAGCTGGTAAAAACATATTTCTCCATGATAGTTTAGTACTTTGAAAATTTTAATCACAGGGAAAAATATTTTGTTGTAAATATCTTAAAAGGCTTATAAAGGCAATGGCTTCCCATAATACTTCTTTAAAGAATTTTAGAAGCTAGAATAGATCTCATATATCACAGTTCAAACTCTTTTCAATTTCCTTCATTTTTCTCAGACTTTGTTCATTAATTTAAACACATTGTAAGTGCAATGCAATCTGTATGTCAATATGATAGTGAATAATCTGGCTGCCAATTTGTAACATTAAAATATTTACCAAAACAAAGCCAAAAATTGCATTTTCCCTCTGCCTCGTGTTTACTGTTCATTATTTGAGGACTATAATTTAGCAAAGATTGACATTTTACATATCCACTGTGCTATGCATGCTTTTGTAAGGTTGACATGAGTGAAAGTAGGGAAAAATGACCTATGTATTCCTCATGGTAGTAGAGTTAGAGTTTAAGAAGTAAAGACAGTTGAATCCTAAATTCAGGATTTGGAAAGTTGAATTTTGCAGTATATGCTTTTACTTACAAGCTTTTTCAATAAGTTATTAAAAAATTAAGTTCTTCACTGTTACATGTTGTCCCTGCTCAGGTGTCATAAATTTCATTTCCATATTTGTGAACAAGGAATGTAAGTATATGTGTGTTTGCATATGCATGCACATATTCTCCACTACCATTCAGTGAGGAGATCAAAATTGTCTAGTAAGAGGATGTGGAACTCACTTTTCTCTACAGACACATCACAAATACATCTCCATGTGGAAGAATTTTCATTGAAAACTGGAAACCAAGAGAAGGACTCCTGTACAAGCAAGGTTGCAAGAAAGATACACAATAAGATAGGAAGGGAAGAGAAATGAGGATCAGATTGGGACCTGTGCCCCAGGGAGAGGATGCAGAGGGAGAGGGAGATTAAGCAAGTGGATATCCTCCCTGGGGAATGAGCAGTTCAAGTCACATATTGGGCAACTGAGTCCTGGGATTTGACATAGGAAAGATGAGTCCCCTTGGTCACTTGGAGGACTAGTCTTGGTGGGAGTAATAGGAAAGCTGTAGGAAGCTTGAACTCTGCTTGTGAGGAACACACACACATAAACTTGTTGCTGAAGGAGGGCAGAGTGTAGATTAAAATTGAACAGGTGGCTGACTGGTTTCCTGTAACAGCACTGGCACATGCCCTAGCTTGAGGCAAGAGAGAGCACTAGCTCTGCGTCTTCATTTTGCAGATCCACACTGGAGCAAGAGCTATGTGACCAAGAAAAGCTCGACGGTGGACAAAGAATGGATAAAGACTATAGGTAGTGTATGACAAGGATGAGAGTAGCCATTATTGACACTTACAGAGGGAATACATCATAAGCAGCCCAACCTCTGTGGTGGAACATACACAGCCCAAGCCTTAACACATACTGAAAGCCCACATAGACCCTGACTACTCTGCAGCACAGTTCCATGCAAGAGCAGAGGCAGCAGAGGCCGATGGGAAAGACTGGTTGTGAAGGACAAAGGGGGCTCAGGCCAAAAAATGGCATCTAGTTTGGCAGGGCAGACACTGTAGGTGCTTACCAAGGCAGTGCATCAAAAATAGCCCTGACTTGTTTGCAGCTTGACTGTTACTGGCCATGCAACATGAGACACCACATGAGCCTCTATTGCTCCAGCACTGGTTCCCTCAGACTCAAGGGGGCTAGGACTGGGAAGAGAAAGAGCATATACATGAGAGGAACAGAGTAAGTTCAGACTTGAACCTCAGGGCTTCTAAACTAGCAACTTGAAACTTTCCCCTAAACCTAATAGCACACTAAATAGAAGGGAAGCCCCAGCTTCATCTTCTATCAAGGCAAGAGCTGCCAGAACACCCTGGGGAGAAAACGTGACTCACATTCATATCATATCCAACTCTCCCAACAAAACTACTGGGCACAAGCAGACAGTATCAGGATGCTCCCACATAAGGACACCCTTTAAGACCTCATCAGGTAAATATTTTACCTAACTTCACAGAGACATAGAAAGTTAAGCAAGGTGAAATGATAGATGAATTGTTTTCAACTGAAAAAACAACATTAACAAAAAGCCTGAAAAATCAAATAACGGAATAGAAATAAATAATTTACCAGGTAAATAATCCAAGGCACTAATTATAGGTATGATAACTGAAAATTAGGGAAAATAATTTAAACATTAGTAGGAATTTTAATAAGAAACTAGGAAATAAAAAATAACCCATCAGAAATGAAAAATAGGTATTAACAGCAAACTAGCTGATCTACAAGAACACATAAGTGATTTGGAAGATAAAATAATGGGAATCATCCAAAGGGAACAGCAGAAAGAAAAAAAATATTAACGTGAGTATGGTATAAGAAATCTTTGAATAACAATGACTGTGCCAACATTCTGGTTCCTCAGAAGGACAAGACAGAGAGAAAAGCATTGATAATATATTTGTGAAAATTACAGTTAAAAATTTCCCATACCTAAAGAAGGAGCTTGTGATCTGAGCCACAGTCAGCTCCTGGTCTTGTTTTTGCTGACTATAGAGCTTCTCAGTCTTCTGCTGCAAAAAGTATAACCAATATGATTTTGAACTGACCATCTGATGATGTCCATGTGTAAAGTTATCTCTTGTGTTGTTGGAAGAGTGTATTTCCTATGACCAGTGAAATTCTCTTGGCCAAATTCTTTCCACCTTTGCCCTGTTTCATTTTGTATTCCAAGGCCAAACTTACCTGTTACTCCAGGTACTCCTTGACTTTTCATTTTTGCATTCCAGTCCCTTATGATGAAAAGAACCTCTATTTTTGTTGTTAGTCTTAGAAGGTCTTATAGGTCTTCAGAGAACTGTTCAACTTCATCTTCGATATTGGTGTTTAGTCATAGACTTGGATTACTGTGATATTGGGGGCTTCCCTCATAGCTCAGTCAGTAAAGAATCTGCCTGCAATACAGGAAACCCAGGTTTGATTCCTGGTTGAGAAGATCCCCTAGAGAAGGAAATGGCAACCCACTCCAATATTCTTGGCTGGAGAATCTCTTGGGCAGAAGAGCCTGACAGGCTACAGTTCATGTGGTCGTAAGAGGTAGACATGACTTAGCAACTAAACCACCACAACCACCACTGTGATATTGATTAGTTTACCTTGGAAATGAACCAAGATCATTCTGTTGTTTTTGAGATTGTACTTAAATACTGCATTTCAGACTCTTTTGTTGATTATGAGGGCTACTCCATTTCTGCTAAGTATTTTTGCCCACAGTAGTAGAAATAATGGTTATCTAAATTAAATTTGCCCTTTCCCATACATTTTAGTCCACTGATTTCTGAAATAGTAAAGTTCACTCTTGCCATCTCCTGTTTGCCCACTTCCAGTTTACCTTGATTCACAGACCTAACATTTCAGGTTCACATGCGATATTGTTTCTACAGCATCAGACTTTACTTTCACCACCAGACAAATCCAGCACTGAATGTCATTTTTGCTTTGGCTCAGCCTTTTCATTCTTTCTGTAGCTATTTCTCTGCTCTTCTCCAGTAGCATATTTGACGCCTGCCGATCTGGGTGGGTTTATTGTTCATTGTCATATCTTTTTGCCTTTTTATACTGCTCATGGTGTTCTCATGGCAAGAATGTTGAAGTTGTTTGCCATTCCATTCCCCAGTGGACAGAATATACTCATATTCAATCTATAAGGCCAGCATATCATATAAAAATCAGACAATGATACTACAAAAATTGAAAATTATAGTCCAATATATTTAATGAAAATAGATATAAAAATCCTCAACAAAATATTAGCAAATGGAACTCAACAATACATAAGAAGGACCAACAACCATGATCAAGTGGGATTTATTCCAGAGATGCAAGAATGATTCAACACTTGAAAATCTATCAATATAATATTACCAAATTAATAAAATGGACTACACAAATCACATGATTATCTCAAAAGATGCAGATAAACATATGACAAAACTCAGCAACCATTCACAATAAAAATTCTTCTCAAGACAGGCAGAAAGGGAATATAGATTAATGTAACAAGGCCTACTTATGACACATCCACAGTTATCATACTCAGCTGTGAAAACCTGAAATCATTTCCTCTAAAATCATACACAAGTTAAAGATGTTACTTTCACCACTTTATTCAACAGTCTTGAAGGTCCAAACCCAGCTGTCAGCCAAGATAAAGAAATAAAAGGCATCTAAACTGGTAAGGAGAAATATGAAAACAGGGAATTAGTAAAAACTAGAGGAAAGTACAAAAGTCACTATTTGCAGATGATATGCTACTATGTTGAGAAAACTAAAGTATCCACAAAGAAAGTGTTAGAACTGATAAATGAATTTAGTAAATTTCACAATGCAAGATCAGTATCTATTTCTTTTCTCTGCACTAATAATGTGGTATAAGAAAGAGAAAGCAAGAATATAATACCATTTAAAAATACACCAGATAGGAAACCGAGTGGTTGGGAACAGGGAGCGATTGAAACACACTGTACACCTGAGACAGTGCACTCACCAAACACCTGGTTGCCTGAACTCTTCAGACCTGGGAAGGACACAAAATGCAGGCCCAACCAAGTCCGTGCCTGGAGTACCTGAGAACTTGAACCTGAGCAGCTTAGATGGGGGAAGTGCATGCAACACAGGGCCCGCTTTGGACAGTTGCCCTTCAGGTGAACCTGGAACCTGAGCAGACCTGGAAAGCACACATGCCATGAGCTGGGGCAAACCCAGTGTGGTCTATATACTGTGAGTACTCCCACACATGCCAATGATATTTGCTTACAATGTTTCTCCCTCCAAATAGTACAATTGAACAAATGAGCCTAAATAAGTGACCAGCTTCACTCCCTTGTGTCAGGGAGGAAATTAGACACTGAAGAATCTTACAAATAGAGGAAGCCAAAATAAGCAAAGAAGAGGGAGCTGCTCTGGAAGTGACAGGTGCAACAGATTAAAACCCTGTAGTTAGCATTGACTAAGCACTGGAAGGGGCCTATAGAACTTGAGAAGTATAAGCTGGAACAAGGAACTCTCTGAAACAAAACTGACCCCATGCTGTGCTCAACAGCTCCAGAGAAACTCCTAGATGTATTTTTACTATTATTATTTTACTTTTTAAATTTTTAAGTTCTTTACTACCTCTTTAATTTTCATTTTTATAACCTACTATTACCTTGTAGAATAAGACCATACTTTAAAGTAAATTTGCATACATATTTTTTATACATGTTGTGATTGAATTAGTTATATATTTTTAATATTATATTTTTGAGACTTTAACCTCTACTCTAGATTTTTAATCTTTGCTTTTTGGTATTTATCAATTTTGTACCTTTAAGAATCTAGTTTCAGTACCCATTTTTACTTAGGGGTGTGATTACTGGCTTGACTGCTCTCTCCTCTTTTGACTCTCTCTTTTCTCCCCCAGGTCACCTCTATCTCTTCCCTACCTCTTTTCTTCTCTACTGAACTCTGTGAATCACTCTGGGTATTCTGAGCTGTGGAGAACACTTAGGGATCTGACTAATGGATACATTGTTCTCTCCACTTTTAACTGCTCCTCTTCTCCTCGTGGCCATGTCTATCTCCCTTCTCCCTCTTCTTTTCTCTATGTAACTCCGTGAATCTTTCTGGGTATTCCAGACTGTGGAGAGCACATAGGGAACTGAATACTGGCTAGATTGCTCTATCCCCTTCTTCTTCTCCTGGTCACCTCAGTCTCCCTTCTCCCTCTTCTCTTCTCCATGTAACTTTGTGAACCTCTTTGGGTGTTCCTCACTATGAAAAATCTTTTCATCTTTAACCTAGATGATTTATCATCAGTGATATATGGATGGAGAAGTCTTGAGACTACTGTAAGAATAAACCTGAAAGCCAGAGGAAGGAGGCTTAGATCCAAAACTTGAGAACACCAAAGAACTCCTAACTGTAGGGAACATTAATCAACAAGAGCTTATCCAAAAGCCTCCATACCTACATTGAAACCAAGCTCCACCCAAGAGCCAACAAGTTCCAGAGCAAGACATACCAAGTTAATTCTCCAGCAATTCAGCAACATAGCCCTAAACATTCAAAAACAGGCGGCCCAAAGTCACACCAAATTCATAGACACCTCAAAACTCACTACTAGACATTTGCTTGCACTCCAGAGAAATGAAATCCAGCCCCACAAATCAGAACACTGATGAAACTTCCTAACCAAGAAAACTTAAGAAGTTACTCATCCAACCCCACCCACAGGGAGAAATGTCCACAATGAAGAGGAAACACAAACTTCCAGCATACAGAAAGGTCAGCCCAAACACAGCAATCTAAACAAAATGTAAAGGCAGAGAAATATTCAGTAGGGAAAGGAACATGATAAATGTCTACCAAACCAAACAAAAGAGGATGAGATAGGGGGTCTATCTGAAAAATAATTCAGAACAATGATAGTAAAGATGATCCAAAAGCTTGAAAACAAAATGGAGTTACAGATAAATAGAGACAAGGATTTAGAAGATGTAAGAGTTGTTTAAGAAGGACCTAGAAGAAATAAAAAAGAGTCAGTCAGTAATGAAGAATGCAATAACTGGGATCAAAAGCACTCTGGAGAGAACCAACAGTAGAATAACTGAGGAAGAAGAGAGGATAAGTTAGGTGAAAAACAGAATGATGGAAATAAATGAAGCAGAGAGGAAAAGAGAAAAAAAAAGTTAAAAGAAATAGAGACAACCTCAGAGACTTCTGGGACAATGTTAAAAGCCCCAACATTCAAATCAAAGGAGTCACACAAGAAGAAGACAAAAGAAAGGCCATGAGAAATTACTTGAGGAGATAATAGTTGAAAACTTCGCTAAAATGGGGAAGGAAAGAGCCATCCAAGTCCAAGAAACCTAGAGGGTCCCAAACAGGATAAATACAAGGTGAAAAACCCCAAGAAACATATTAATCAAATTAATGAAGATCAAACACAAAGAGCAAATATCAAAAGCAGCAAGGGAAAAGCAACAATAACACACAAGGGGATTCCTATAAGGATAACAACTGATCTTTCAAAAGAAACTCTTCAGGCCAGAAGGGAATGGCAAGACATACTTAAAGTGATGAAAAAGAAAAACCTATAACCCAGATTACTATACCCAGCAAGGATTTCATTCAAATATGAAGGAGAAACAAAAAGTTTTACAGATGAGCCAAAGGTGAGAGAATTCAGCAGCAGCAAACCAGCTCTTCAACAAATACCAAAGGATCTTCTCTAAACAGGAAACACATAAAACATGTATAAACTCAAACCCAAAACAACAAGGTAAATGGCAAAGGGATCATACTTATCAATAATTACCTTAAATGCAAATGGGTTGAATGCCCTAGCCAAATAAATAAATAAGACTGGCTGAATGGATACAAAAACAAGACTCCTATTATGCTGCCTACAAGAGACCCACCTCAAAACAAGGGACATATACAGACTGAAAGTGAAGGGCTGGAAAAAGATATTTCATGCAAATAGAGACCAAAATAAATCAGAAGTAGCAATGCTTGTATCATATAAAATAGACTTTGAAATAAAAGCCATGAAAAGAGACAAAGAAGGCCACTACATAATAATAAAAGGATCAATCAAGAAGAAGATATAACAATTATAAATAATATGCACCCAACATAGGAGCGCTGCAATATGTAAGGCAAGTGCTACCAAGTGTGAAAGGGGAAATTAACTATAACACAATAATAGTGGGAGACATTAATACCCAACTGACATCTGTGGATAGATCAACTAAACAGAAAAGTAATAAGCAAACACAAACTTTAAATGATGCAACAGAGCAGTTTGACCTAACTGATATGTATAAAATATTTCACAAAAAAATAATGATTTTCAACTTTTTCTCAAAAGCACAGGGAACATTTTCCAGGGTAGATCACATCCTGGGCCATAAATCTAGCCTTGATAAATTCAAAAAAATTGAAATCATTTTAAGCGTCTTTTCTGATCACAATGTGGTAAGATTAGATGTCAACTACAGGAAAAAAAAAACTATGAAAAATACAAACATATGGAAACTAAACAACGCATTTCTCAATAACTAACAAATTACAAAAGAAATTTTAAAAAAAGAAATCAAAATATGCACTGAAATGAATGAAAATCAACCCAAAACCTATGGGATTCATTAAAAGCAATGCTAAAGAGACGGTTCATAGCAATACAAGCTTACCTCAAGAAATAAGAGGAAAATTAAATAAAGAATCTAACTTTACAGCTAAAACAACTAGAAAAAATAAAGAAATGAAGAACCCCAGGGTTAAAAGAAGGAAAGAAATCATAAATATCAGGGCAGAAATTAATGGGGGAAAAAAAAGGAGGCTATAGCAAAAATCAACAAAACTAAAAGCAGGTGCTTTGAGAAGATAAATAAAATAGACAAACCATTACCCAGACTCATCAAGAAAAAAGGGAGAAGAATCAAAAAAAAAATTAGAAATGAAAATGGAGAAGTTACAACAGGAATCACAGAAATACAAAGGATCATAAGAAACTACTAACAGCAGCTATATGCCAATAAAATGGACAACATGGAAGAAATGGATGAATTCTTAGAAAAGTATAACTTTCCAAAATTGAACCAGAAAGAAATAGAAAATCTTAATAGGCCTATCACAAGCACAGAAATCAAACTGTAATCAGAAATTTTCCAACAAACAAAAGCCCAGGACCAGAAGGCTTCACAGGGGAATTCTACCAAAATCTAGAGAAGAGCTAAAACCTATCCTACTCAACTTCTTCCAGAAAATGTTAAAGGATGGATAACTTCCAAATGCATTCTATGAGGCCACTATCACCCTAATACCAAAACTTCACAAAGATGCCACACAAAAAAAGAAAACTACAGGCCAATATCACTGATGAACATAGATGCAAAAAGCCTTAACAAAATTCTAGCAAACAGAACCAAAAAAATACTAAAAAGATCATACATCATGACCAAGTGGGCTTTATCCCAGGGATGCAAGGATTCTTCAATATTCACAAATCAATCAATGTGATACACCACATCAACAAATTGAAAGATAAAAACCATATGATTATCTCAATAGACGCAGAGAAAGCCTTTGACAAAACTCAACATCCATTTATGATAAAAATCCTCCAGAAAGCAGGCACAGAAGGAACATACCTCAACATAATAAAAGCCATTTATAATAAATCCACAGCAAACAGTATCCTCAATGGTGCAAATTTGAAAGGCTTTCCCCTAAAGTCAGGAACAAAACAAGGGTGCCCACTCTTATCACTCTTCAGCATAGTTTTGGAAGTATTAGCCAAATGAATCAGAAAAGAAAGAGAAATAAATGGAATTCAGATTGGAAAAGAAGAAGTAAAACTCTCACTGTTTGCACATGACATGATCCTCTACATAGAAAACCCTAAAAACTCCACCAGAAAATTACTAGAACTAATCAATGAATATAGTAAAGTTGTAGGATATAAAACTAACACACAAAAATCCCTTGCATTCCTCTACACTAACAATGGAAAAACAGAAAAAGAAGTTAAGGAAACAATTCCATTCACTATTGCAATGAAAACTAAAATACTTAGGAATAAATCTACCTAAAAACTAAAGACCTATATATAGAAAACTATAAAACACTGATGAAAGAAATCAAAGAGGACACTAATAGATGGAGAAACATACCATGTTCATGGATTGAAAGAAACAATATAGTGAATATGAACATACTATCCAAAGCAAATTATAAATTCAATGCAATTCCTAACAAGATACCAATGGTATATTTTAGAGAGCTAAACGAATAATTTCACAATTTGAATGGAAATACAAAAAAACCTCGAATAGCCAAAGCAATCTTGAGAAAGAAGAATGAAACTGGAGGAATCAACCTGCCTGACTTCAAAGTATGCTACAAAGCTATAATCATTAAGACAGTATGGTACTAGCACAAAGACAGGAATATAAATCAATGGAACAAAACAGAAAGCCTAGAGATAAATCCACATGCCTATGGACACCTTATCCTTACAAAGGAGGGAAGAACATACAATGGACAAACACAATCTCTTTAACAAGTGGTGATAGGAAAACTGGTCAACCACTTATAAAAGAATGAACTATAATACTTTCTAACATCATGCACAAAAATAAACTCAAAATGTATTAAAGATCTAAATGTAAGACCAGAAACTAAAACTCTTAGAGGAAAATATAAGCAAAACATTCTCTGACATAAATCACAGCAGGATCCTCTATGACCCAAATAAATAAGTGAGACCTAATTAAACTTAAAAGCTTTTGTACAATGAAGGAAACTATAAGAAAGGTGAAAAGACAGTCTTCAGAATGGGAGCAAATAGTAGCAAATGAAGTGACTGACAAAGAATTAACCTTAAAAATATACAAGCAGTTCCTACAGTTCAATTCCTGAAAAAGTAACGGCCCAATCAAAATATGGGCCAAAGAACTAAACAGATAATTCTCCAAAGAAGACATACAGATGGCTAATAAATACGTGAGAAGATGCTTAACATCACTCATTTTCAGAGAAATACAAATCAAAACCACAATGAGGTACCATTTTTCGCTTGTCAGAATGGCTGCCATCAAAAAGGCTACAAACAATAAATGCTGAAGAGAGTGTGGAGAAAAGGGAACCTTCTTACATGGTTAGTGGGAATGCAAGCTAGTACAGCCACTATAGGGAATAGTGTGGAGATTCTTTAAAAAACTGGAAATGGGACCACCAGCAATCCCACTCCTGGTCATACACATCAAGGAAACCAGTATTGAAAGAGACAAGTGTATCCAAATGCTTGTTGCAGCACTGTTTACAATAACTAGGACATTCATGCAAACTAGATGTCATCACCAGAGAAATAGATAAGAAAGTTTCATACATATATACAATGGAATATTACTCAGCTATTAAAATGAACATGTTTGAATCAGTTATAATGACGTGGATGAAATTGGAGCCTATTATACAGAGTGAAGTAAGACAAAAAGAAAAACACCAATACAGTATATTAATGCATATATATGGAATTTAGAAAGATGGTAACATGACCTTATATGACAGTAAAAGAGACATAGAGGTAATGAACAGTCTTTTGGACTCTGTGGGAAAAGGTGAAGGTAGGATGATTTGAGATAATAGCATTGAAACATGTATATTATCATATCTGAAATAGATCGCCAGTCCAGATTTGATGCATGAGTCAGGGTACTCAGGACCAGTGTACTGGGATGACCCTGAGAGATGGGATGGATAGAGAGGTCGGAGTGGGGTTCAGGATGTGGGACATATGAACACCTGTGGATGATTCATGTCAATATATGGCAAAAATATATTAAAATATTGTAAAGTAATTAGGCTCCATTTAAAATAAATTAATTTTAAAAATGCATCATACAGTATAAAATATCTATGAAGAAACTTAACTGAGGTGGTTAAAGACATATACTTTGAAAACTAAATTATAAATGAAGAAAGAAATTGAAAATGATACAAAGAAATTGAACAATATTCCATGATTTTGACTTAGAGGAAATAAGACTGTTAAACTGTTCATAATACTCAAAGAAATCTACAGATTAAATACAATTCCCTATCAAAAATTGCTGTTGTTCAGTTGCTCAGTTTTATCCAACTCTTTGCAATACCTTGGATTGCAGTACGTCAGGCTTCCTTGTCTTTCATTATCTCCCAAAACTTCCTCAAATGCATGTCCACCGAGTTTGTGATGCCATCCAACCATCTCAACCTCTGTCTTCCCCTTCAAGTCCGTGATGCCACCCAGCAATCTCATCCTCCATTGTCTCCTTCTCCTCCTGCCCCCAATCCCTCCCAGCATCAGTCTTTTCCAATGAGTCAACTCTTTGCATGAGGTGGCCAAACTACTGGAGATTCAGCTTTAGCATCATTCCTTCCAAAGAAATCCAAGGGTTGATCTCTTTCAGAATGGACTGGTTGGATCTCCTTGCAGTACAAGGGACTCTCAAGAGTCTTCTCCAACACCTCAGTTCAAAAGCATCAATTTTTTGGTGCTCAGCCTTCTTCACAGTCCAATTCTCACATCCATACATGACAACATGAAAAATCGTAGCCTTGACTAGATGGACCTTAGTCAGCAAAGAAAGGTCTCTGCTTTTGAATATGCTATCTAGGTTGGTCATAACTTTTCTTCCAAAAAGTAAGCATCTTTTATTTTCATTGCTGCAGTCACCATCTGCTGTGATTTTGGAGCCCCCAAAGAATAAAGTCTGATACAGTTTCCATGTTTCCCCATCTATTTCCCATG
>SJYC01080305.1:0-26932 GCA_006408675.1 Madoqua kirkii | reverse complement strand
ATAAGCAAACATAAACTCAAAATGAATTAAAGATCTAAATGTAAGACCAGAAACTATAAAACTCCTAGAGCAGAACATAGGCAAAACACTCTCCGACATACATCATAGCAGGATCCTCTATGACTCACCTCTCAGAATATAAATGCAAAAATAAACAAGTGGAACCTAATTAAACTGAAAAGCTTCTGCACAACAAAGGAAGTGATAAGCAAAGTGAAAATACAGCCTTCAGAATGGGAGAAAGTAATAGCAAATGAAGCAACTGGCAAACAAATAATCTCAAAAATATACAAGCAATTCCTGCAGCTCAATTCCAGAAAAATAAATGATTCAATCAAAAAATGGGCCAAAGAACTAAATAGACATTTCTCCAAAGAAGAAACACAGATGGCTAACAAACACATGAAAAGATGCTCAACATCACACATTACCAGAGATATGCAAATCAAAACCACAATGAGGTACCATTTCATGCCAGTCAGAGTGGCTGCAATCCAAAGTCTATAAGCAATAAATGCTGGTGAGGGTGTGGAGAAAGGGGAACCCTCTTACACTGTTGGTGGGAGTGCAAACTAGTAGAGCTACTATGGAGAACAGTGTGGAGATTCCTTAAAAAACTGGAAGTAGAACTGCCTTAACCCAGAAATCCCACTGCTGGGTATACACACTGAGGAAACCAGAAGTGAAAGAGACACATGTACCCTAATGTTTATAAATACTGAATTATTCTGAGTGACCTACCCCAGTCACTGGAATTCAATCTGTCCTCCACGCTGCAGGAGAGGCAACACCGAATGCTTATCTCAATGCCTGTTCTACCTTCACAATATATAGTTAAACATCTTTCCCTTAAGAATTAGCAAAGTAGTACAGTTGTCCTCTTAGTCCTATTTACTCTCACTAAGCAGAAAAATCAAATCCCTCAGGGAATCTCAGAGTCTAGCACTGACTGTTTGTTTTCAACTAACAGAGAGTAAATACATTCACTGTTTCTCTCAAACTCTACTACCTCTGAAAGTGTACTATTACTCAGCCCTTAAAAAGAATATATTTGAATCAGTTCTAATGAGGTGAATGAAACTGGAGCCTATACATAGAGTGAAGTAATCCAGAAAGAAAAACACCAATACAGTATGCTAACACATATATATGGAATTCAGAAAGATGGTAATGATAACCCTGTATGTGAGACAGCAGATGTATAGAATAGTCTTTTGGACTTTGTGGGAGAGGGTGAAGGTGGGATGATTTGGAAGAATGGCATTGAAACACGTATAATATCATATATGAAATGAATCACCAGTCCAGGCTCAGTGCATGATACTGGATGCTTGGGGCTGGTGCACTAAGAGGACACAGAGGGATGGTATGGGGAGGGAGGAGGGAGGGGGGTTCAGGGTGGAGAACACGTGTATACCTGTGGAGGATTCATGTTGATGTATGGCAAAACCAATACAATATTGTAAAGTAATTAACCTCCAGTTAAAATAAATAATTTAAAAAAATAAGGGGGAAAAAAAACCACTCCACTGCAATTACGCTTGATTTGTGAACTTACAGCTTGAGTAATAAAGCAAATCTATAGTCATAAATATTTCCTGAGTTTATTATAATTTGCATATTTGCTATGTTCTATGTTCAGGGGATAAAACAGAACATAGCTGGAGACTCTGTCCAGGAGAAGCTTATACTCTACCGAGCATATTTACAACTTGCTGCAGAATTTGTAAATTTATACTTTGGAATATGTTTATTTGAATTTGAAAACCAGAAAAATACACACTTTAGATTAGTGGTTCACAATATTTTGGTCCTAAACATCCAGGGACCTGTTTCATGGAAGACAATTTTTCCAAGGACCATGGTGAGGGGGATGGTTTCAGGTTGATTCAAGTGCCTTCCATTTAGTTTACACTTTATTTCTATTATTATTGTATCAGCTCCACCTTAGATCATCCAGTATTAGATCTCGGAGGTTGGGGATTCCTGTTTTAGATATACATAAAAAAAACTTCTAAGAAATGGCAATACTGAACGTCCACAGTGGCCCAGTGGTTGAGAATCCGCCGGCCAGTTGGGAGGACACAGGTTTGATCCCAGTCCAGGAGAATTTCACGCGCCACAGGGCAACTAAGCCCGTGAGCCACATTCACTGAAACCCATGTGCCCTACAGCCCATGCTCCACAACCTGAGAAGCCACCGTGATGAGATGCCCATGCACCACACCTAGAGAGTAGCCCCCACTCTTCACAACCAGAGAAAGCCTGCACACAGCAATCAAGACCCAGAGCAGCCACAAGCAATTACCTTTCAAAAAGAAATGACAACACTGTCAATCTGAAAATTAATGATTCCTGACCCCCCCCCCAAAAAAAAATCAGCCTTGACTTTAAGATAATTTTCAAGCAGATATACACATGTGTAGAATAGTAAATTTCTTCTATTTAAATTGCACTTTTCATTAAGGTCATTTAGTAATTACTAAGCACATACAGAAATAATATTTCTCATAGTATATAAAATACAACGTAGAACACAATGGAGTAACTACCTTCAAGGAGTTTCTATGTTTATGTTCTGATTTGTTCTAAATACTGCAAGGTATTGAGGAGGTTGCCTTCGTAAATAATCTTCTTATTATTTATTACTTTATTTTACTTTACAATACTGCATTTGTTTTTTCATACATCAAAATGAATCCACCACGGGTGTACACGTGTTCCCAATCCTGAACCCCCCTCCCACCTGCCTCCCCATACCATCTCTCTGGGTCATTCCAGTGCACCAGCCCCAAGCATCCTGCATCTTGCATCAAACCTAGACTGGCGATATGTTTCTTATATGATATTATACGTGTTTCAATGCCATTCTCCCAAATGATTCCACCTTCTCCCTCTCCCACAGAGCAGTCTCTCACTAATCACAGATATTTCAGTTTTACTCCCCACGCCTCTCTGAGGCATATGCCAGGACTGTGAATCTCTGAGAAACTGTTCTTGCTTATTTGTTCTTTTTCTCAAGAGTCATCTAGTCAAATGTATATGAGGCCTAAATGGAAGTAGGCGTCAGAGTTTCTATCACCTGACTTGAGAAAGGAGATCTGATTTAACTGGGGCATTTACTAATCTTCACACTATTGCTGCCATTAGGAAATTCTGATACATTGTAATAAGGATTTTGTAATTTTCCATAGAACTTAGAAATACAAATTTTATGTACAATCTACTGATTTTTAAGTTGGAAATAAATTGCATTTTTAAAGTCCTGTGAACCAAATATGACTGCTTTTGTCTTCCTTCTCCTGTTATTGATCTTCCCCAGGAATCCTTTTCTCTTTTTTTAAGCTAACTGCATATAGTCCAGCAATCTCCTTATTGTTAATATTTGTAACTGTCACCTACCTGAAGGCTACTCTAAAACCCGTATCTTTACCTCAGACCTTTCTGCAGCTACTTGACTACCCAAATGCTTAAGGACTCCTCCAGCACAGAAATTCATAATTTGATTAGCTATAAAATAAAGCATAAATTGCTCTAGGACCTTTAATTCTATCTTCATTCCAAATCCTGCTTAGCAACCATACTATCAACTATCTTTTAACTCTTAACAGTAGAGACACTTGTCCATTTACCTCCATAAGCCATTAAAGTCAGAATTTTGTTTTCTTCACAAGAGGCTGAGTGAATGATACATATTATTATTTCAATGAGACTGCAGTTACACAAATCTTCAGAAGAGAATACCTAAATTATTTATATGGCATTTTAATATATAGTTTTATGTTTCTAATTAAAAAATTAATATTCCTCTTAATTTATTATTTAGGATCCAGAAACTCAAAGAGGTTGATTCAGTCAATCAGTTCGGTCACTCAGCCATGTTTGAATCTTTGTGACTCCATGAATCGTAGCACAACAGGCCTCCCTGCCTATCACCAGCTCCTGGAGTTTACTCAAATTCTTGTGCATCGAGTCAGTGATGCCATCCAGTCATCTCATCCTCTCTTGTCCCCTTTCCTCCTGCCCCCAATCCCTTCCAGCGTCAGAGTCTTTTTCAATGAGTCAATTCTTCACATGAGGTGGCCAAAGTACTGGAGTTTCAGCTTTAGCATCAGTCCTCCCAATGAAAAGCAAGAAGTGATCTCCTTTAGAATCGATTGATTGGATCTCTTTGTAGTCCAAGGGACTCTCAAGAGTGTTCTCCAGCCCCATAGATCAAAAGCATCAATTCCTCAGCTCTCAGCTTTCTTCACAGTCCAAATCGCACATCCATACACGACCACTGAAAAAACCATAGCCTTGACTAGACGGACTTTTGTTGACAAAGTAATGTCTCTACTTTTCAATATGCTATCTAGGTTAGTGATAAGTTTTCTTTCAAAGAGTAAGCGTCTTTTAATTTTATGGTTGCAGTCACCATCTGCAGTGACTTTGGAGCCCCCCAAAATAAAGTCTGACACTGTTTCCCCATCTATTTCCCATGAAGTGATGGGACCGGATGCCATGATCTTCATTTTCTGAATGTTGAGCTTTAAGCCAGCTTTTTCGCTCTCCTCTTACACTTTCATCACAAGGCTCTTTCATTCCTCTTCATTTTCTTCCATAAGGGTGGTGTTATCTGCATATCTAAGGCTATTGATATATCTCGTGGCAGTCTTGATTCCAGCTTATGCTTCTTCCAGCCCAGCATTTCTCATGATGTACACTGCACAGAAGTTAAATAAGCAGGGTGACAATATACAGCCTTGACATAGTTCTTTTCCTATTTGGAACCAGTCTGTTGTTCCACGTCCAGTTCTAACTGTTGCTTCCTTACCTGCATGCGTGTTTCTCAAGAGGCAGGTCAGGTGGTCTGGTATTCCCGTCTCCTTCAGAATTTTCCACAGTTTATTGTGATCCACACAGTCAAAAGCTTTGACATAGTCAATATAAAGCAGAAATAAATGTTTTCCTGGAACTCTTGCTTTTTCGATGATCCAGCAGATGTTGGCAATTTGATCTCTGGTCCCTCTGCCTTTTCTAAAACCAGCTTGAATATCTGGAAGTTAGCGGTTCACATATTGCTGAAGCCTGGCATAGAAAATTTTGAGGACTACTTTACTACTGTGTGAGATGAGTGCAATTGTGCAGTAGTTTGAACATTCTTTGGCATTGCCTGTCTTTGGGATTGGAATGAAAACTGACCTTTTCCAGTCCTGTGGCCACGGCTGAGTTTAGCTCATAATTTAAAATTGAGTGAAAATGATGGGAATTGAATCTATGTCTACCTCAAGTCTATACTTTCTCCCTCCACGAGAACCTCGATTAAAAGAATGGAAGTGCTTCTGCCTATGCAAAGGTGTAAAGACATTTAAAGTAGTGCAATTTATTGTCTTTGAAGCTGGATAGAAGTGAGAAAGAGAAGAGGTTGAAAAGTGAGAAATATAAGTAAATGGAAGTGTCTAGAGTAGATTCTTATAAGGAGATAAGATGACAAGTCAGTTAAAACTATAGGTTGAAGGGAACCCTGAACATTGAGAGTAATCAGAGATGAGTGACATTTTGTTCAGGTTCATTTCATGCTCTTGCATCTATCCTCTTTTCTCTCTTGTTGATCCTGCATATTATGCCAAAATAATGAGCCCTGAATTCTACTTTTCATAATGCAAGTCTCCTGGTCAAGCTTTAAGATGTTCCTTGTTATCAGCTCCCTTTCTTGGCTTCCACACTCCTGAGTTTACAGTGGGCTCCCCTACCTGTCTCCCCTCCCTCTAACTCAACCTGGCTCCAATGAAACACTTTTCTGAACTGTCCTACTGCCTTTTCAGGAGCTCAGTATGTGTGCTTTGTCTGTTCATTTCTCTTTTATTTATACCTCGATTTACCCTTCCAATTACTTTTATGACAAGATTTTAATTTATTAAACTTTATTAAAGTTTACCAGACCACCTGACCTGCCTCTTGAGAAATCTGTATGCAGGTCAGGAAGCAACAGTTAGACCTGGACATGGAACAACAGACTAGTTCCAAATAGGTAAAGAGTACATCAACGCTATATATTGTCACTCTGCTTATTTAAATTATATGCAGAGTATATCATGAGAAACTCTGGTCTGGAAGAAGCACAAGCTGGAATCAAGATTGTAGGGAGAAATATCAATAACCTCAGATATGCAGATGACACCACCTTTATGGCAGAAAGTGAAGAGGAACTAAAAAGCCTCTTGATGAAAGTGAAAGAGAAGCATGAAAAGTTGACTTAAAGCTCAACATTCAGAAAACGAAGATCATGGCATCCGGTCCCATCAATTCATGGCAAATAGATGGGGAAACAGTGGAAACATTGTCAGACTTTATTTTGGGGAGCTCCAAAATCACTGCAGATGGTGACTACAACCATGAAATTAAGAGACGCTTACTGCTTGGAAGGAAAGTTATGACCAACCTAGATAGCATATTCAAAAGGAGAGTCATTACTTTGCCATCAAATGTCCATCTAGTCAAGGCTATGGTTTTTCAGGTAGTCATGTATGGATGTGAGAGTTGGACTTTGAAGAAAGCTGAGCATCGAATAATTGATGCTTTTGAACTGAGGTGTTAAAGAAGACTCTTGAGAGTCCCTTGGACTGTAGGGAGACCCAACCAGTCCATCCTATAGGAGATCAGTCCTGGGTGTTCTTTGGAAGGACTGATGCTAAAGCTGAAATTGTAATACTTTGGCCACCTCATGCGAAGAGTTGACTCATTGGAAAAGACTCTGATGCTGGAAGGGATTGGGGGCAGGAGGGAAGGGGACAAGAGAGGATGAGATGAGACGGCTGAATGGCATCACCAACTCAATGCAC
Organism: Madoqua kirkii; assembly: GCA_006408675.1. NCBI lineage: Eukaryota > Metazoa > Chordata > Mammalia > Artiodactyla > Bovidae > Madoqua > Madoqua kirkii. The sequence goes on along the minus strand of SJYC01080305.1, from coordinate 20,108 downwards.
ATGAGTTTGAATGAACTCCGGGAATTGGTGAGAGACAGGAAGGCCTGGTGTGCTGTAATTCATGCGGTCACAAAGAGTCTGACACGACTGAGAGACTGAACTGAATTGAACTAGACTCTTGAGAGTCCCTTGGACTGTAGGGAGACCCAACCAGTCCATCCTATAGGAGATCAGTCCTGGGTGTTCTTTGGAAGGACTGATGCTAAAGCTGAAATTGTAATACTTTGGCCACCTCATGCGAAGAGTTGACTCATTGGAAAAGACTCTGATGCTGGAAGGGATTGGGGGCAGGAGGGAAGGGGACAAGAGAGGATGAGATGAGACGGCTGAATGGCATCACCAACTCAATGGACATGAGTTTGAATGAACTCCGGGAATTGGTGAGAGACAGGAAGGCCTGGTGTGCTGTAATTCATGCGGTCACAAAGAGTCTGACACGACTGAGAGACTGAACTGAATTGAACTGAACTCAAAGTTTATGTTTATAAAGAATGGCCTCTTCTGATATTCTTTCTTGGATGATTATCCATATTCTAATTTAACATCATTTTATTCTCTTATTTCACATCAAGTTGTTTATACTTTTCCAGCAAATTATGTTATAAATATTACAATATCACATCTCACACACATCTAATATTTCTTTTCAATAAAATGTGCAGCACAATGAAGAAAAATGACAGTTGCCAATAAGCAGTCAATTAACTAAACTGACAACTGAACACTTAAAAAGCTGAATATTAACAGGGGCAGAATAGCTTGGTGGCAAAAACATACAGATGCTTAAGGAATACAGTATATATAAATAATAATAATTTGATGTCTATGATACAACATGAGCCATTCTGATTCATAGTTGCTGATTAAAACCTGGGACTGACAAAGAAGTTGGTTTTATTTTATATTGGGTTTATATTTTATATTTGGTATTATATTCCATATAAATTCTGGCATCTGAATAGTTCATCCAATCTTACTTCATTAATCAAATTAGTATTGAATCTTTTCTTGAATCTATTATATTGGCCTTATAAGAGACAGTCAAACTGTCCTCTCCCCTTGAGGAGGAAAAAGAGAAATTGCCTTTAAAAGTACATTATAAAAACACTTACACATGCAGGGTTAGCTGCCTCCTGTCTAATGTAATCATAGTATCTGTCACATTACATTGAGATTTTCAGTGGTCATCGGTAGATAGTATTTCACTTAAGAGCAAAGAGGCTTGGATCTCCAGAATGGAATATCGCTTGGCACACTTTACACACAAAAAGTAGTCTTGGAAGTCAGGTAGAAATGTGAGAATTTTGAGGGGTCTAAACTTTTATGGATGCTGTGTAAAAAACAAAGTTTGGAGTAGAAATGAGAATAAACTACTGATGCTTGGGTCAGAATTTTAAATGGAGAGCTGAGATATCCCTGTTATCTGCAGGCATCCTGGAAGTATCAATAAATCAGGTGAGATATATGAACTCAGAGGGAAGGCCACTTGTTAGGCTGTCCCTTCTCACTTGGAGATTCTAAATATAGAATTCTTAGCCTCTAAATCCTGAAGGCAATGTGCTTATATAGCTATAATAATTGTAGTAATATTTACAATTATTCATGTGTCATCTATTCATATGGGTATGGCAATAAAGAATTGTTTTGCATGGTTTTATAGTGTCTACAGCCATCAATACAGAATTTGCCACAATTCTTAACTGAATGCTCAAATATTTGATTTAAAACAATAGTTTCTAGTATTGCTAAGTCCCTTTGCTGTTCACCTAAAACTAACACAATGGTTAATTGACTATACCTAATACAAATAAAAAGTCTAAAGTATGAAAAAAAAAACACAAAAACACTAGTATGTCATCATAAATTTCCCCATTCTCATAGCCATAAAATCAATAGGGAGTAATTTAGTGATATATGCTAGGCATTGTTCCATGAACCAAGCAGTAGGGATTCATTCACAAAAACAATGGGAACCTAGTCAACCAGGAGTTTACATTCCAGGGGGAGAATGTCAACATTCTGAAGGCAATGGGACTGTAGACACGAAAAAACCATGGAAAATAATTCTTTATTGACATCCCCATATGAATAGATGACTCATGCATAATTGTAAATAGTAATACAATAATTATAGTTGTATAAACACATTACCTTCATGATTGTCTCCCACATTGCAGGCAGATTCTTTACCAGCTGAGCCACAGAAGAAGCCTAGGGTGATCAAAAAAGATGACTGAAAGACAGTGACCAGATATTCAAAAGCCATCAACCCAGGCACCCAGTTACTATGCTTTCTACAGAACTGAAAATAATATATACTATTAGATATGATAAGTTATATATTTTAATTGGCAATGAAAAATGATTGTAATCACCAAATGTTCTCTTGGTTCTTTTAAAGTAAACATAATGATTTAATTTTAATATTTTAATTAATTCAAGCTGATATTTCCATTTTAAAATAATGAATGTACATAAAGAGATCAAACATGGTGACTGATAAGTGGACATGATAGTCTACATCAAGATCTTAATGTCTAAATGTCTAAAAATGTCTAAAAATGTCTAAATGTCTAAAAATCTCCATAGGTTATCTGTCACATTTAATAGGGCAAGACAAACAGAATACTTAGTGGTGAGTGCGCAATATGTACTTTTAGTTAAATATTGTTAATCAAAAAACTCTAAATGTATGCTTTTTGTAAACATAAAAACCTCAGAAATATGTAAATTAAAAACAAAAATTCTGCACAATAACATTAAAGAAAAACAATCATTACCAAAACTTTGGTATGGTAACTTTAAATCTCTTGTATGTATTATGGTTCTTATGAAAATAGAATCAAAGAGAGCCTATATTTTCTCACTGATGTTATAGTCTATATATTAAGTGTCTCTAATTATTTACTATTCTGGGGCTTCCTGGGTGGCTTAGCGGTAAAGAATCCATCTGCCAATGCAGGAGTTGCAGGAGATGCGGGTTCAGTCACTGTGCTGGGAGGATCCCTCAAAGGGGGCAATGGCAACCCACTCCAGTATTCTTGCCTAGGAAATCCCATGGAGAGAGGAGCCTGGCAAGCAACAGTCCATGGGGGTCACAGAGAGTCAGACATGACTGAACTGCTGAGCATGCTCAAGCGCACATGCTATTCTACCAAACTGAGCACACCGGTTGCACTCTATTAACTTAACAGCACTGGAGTATTACTCTCATGAAATGTACAATTACCCTGTGAAATAAAGTGAAGGATAAGTGAAGATATTGTTATTTTGAAAAAAAAATCAAAAACTTAGCAAGAATTCCTTCTCAAATATTCACACTTGGTTTCTAATCTATGATTTTATAATTTCTGTAAAATGATGCTTATTTTCATAACCAATTATGTTTTCATAATATACAGCCATAAACAAATTGTGTAAAAACAATAAGAATTAAATGCTAAAGTCATAAATATATTATATATGTACACAACAGATTCTGATGTATATGCTATATATTTTTGTATCTATAAATAAAAGTGTGGTTATTTACAGGTTTTTGTAACTGTAGTAATTATTATTCTAGACTTACAACTTTTCAGCTTGCTTTTTAAAAAACAGTTTTTATAACTCTGCATTATGTGACTGACAAGTCACAATTTTAGTATAGATGCTCGTCTGTGATGGCTAAAGTGAATAATAAACCTCTTCCAAGATTAAAAGACACTTACTCCTTGGAAGGAAAGTTATGATCAACCTAGATAGCATATTCAAAAGCAGAGACATTACTTTGCCAACTAAGGTCCATCTAGTCAAGGCTATGGCTTTTCCAGTGGACATGTATGGATGTGAGAGTTGGACTGTGAAGAAAGCTGAGCACCGAAGAAATGCTGCTTTTGAACTGTGATGTTGGAGAAGACTCTTGAGAGTCCCTTGAACTGCAAGGAGATCCAACCAGTCCATTCTAAAGGAGATCAGTCCTGGGTGTTCTTTGTAAGAAATGATGCTAAGGCTGAAACTCCAGTACTTTGGCCACTTCATGTGAAGAGCTGACTCATTGGAAAAGACTCTAATGCTGAGAGGGATTGGAGGCAGGAGGAGAAGGGGATGACAGAGGATGAAATCTCTGGATGGCATCACTGACTCGATGGATGTGGGTATGAGTGAATTCTGGGAGTTGGTGATGGACAGGGAGGCCTGGTGTGCTGTGATTCATGGGATCACAAAGAGTCAGACAGGACTGAGCAACTGGACTGAAATGAAGATGAATCATTTAAAAGAAGGAAGATAGTTTGAAATTTATACTGGAATGCATATATAGTGTTCTATCAGAATCTATACCAATCTTTAAGGAGAATTTTTGCCTTTAAACATATTACAAATGATATAGGGCTTCCCTGGTGGCTCAGAGATTAAAGCATCTGCTTCCAGTGTGGAAGATCTGAGTTTGATCCCTGGGTCGGGAAGATCTCCTGGAGAAGGAAATGGCAATCCACTCCAGTATTCTTGCCTGGAGAATCCCATGGACAGAGAAGCCTAATAGGTTACAGTCCACGGGGTCGCAAAGAGTCAGACGCAACTGAGAGACTTCACCTCACTTCATAGATACCAACTCTTTTCCCACCTGCATGTTGTAAAAGACATGACTTGCTGTTTGAAGGTACATGGTTGAAATGATAACCTGAGGGGTTTTTTTAAATTTAAATTTATTTTAATTGGAGGCTAATTCCTTTACAATAACGTATCAGTTTTGCCATACATCAACAAGAGTCCACCATAAGTGTACATGTGTTCCTCATCTGAGGTGCTTTTTTTGTTGTTGTTGCAAGTACCAGCTCTTGATGGAAAATAGTGAGCGAATCACATACAATAATGAGTTTTACAAAGAGCAAGTGAATTAGCAAAATAGCATTTCATGCCTAGGAAATACTTTCTTTGTGTATTTGGCATGGAAAGGAATCCCATTAAACTATCCACATGAATGATGAAGAGTGGTGCTAGAATTCTTCCTAGAATACAAATATGTTATAAACTGCTTAAAATAATTCTTGTTGTCTTCTGGCCCAGAATAAAAGAAGTAAAATCCTATCTTAACTTGCAAGGCAAGTTGAAGATTCCTCCCTATGGTTAGGTTTGCGAACCTTCCACTTGACCCTCTGTTCTCTCATCCCTGCCTCTATTTTCCTCCTGCATTTCTGCTACCCAAAATTGTCCAGACACCTTTACACTTTTTTTCTATGATACTCTTTTGCCTGTAGAAATATGTTTCTCTTTACAAATGGCAAAATCTAATGCATCTTTCAGACTGAAGTAGATTATCACATAATTTCTGAATCTCTCTCAATATCTTCTGTGCTTGGGAGGATGAGAGGTGAGGGGAAGATTAGAGAAGTTGGGCAAAGCCAATGATAGTGATTTCTCATATTATTCATCTACTAGAATTTCCATATATTTGCACAGAATCATGAGATACACCACCTCCAGGACAATGTGCCTATTTGTACCTAGCTATCAGTCAGGATTGGTGTGGAAGATCTATGCCCTCTAAACAGCTGATGCTTTTAAAAATCATTCTAATAGCTCTATCCAACTCCAATAGTCATTATTACATTTTGAAAACATCTTGCTTATATCCGACTAGAACACTTCTTTTCTATTATAACACTGGTTTTTCAGTAAGAAAACAAAATAAAATAATACAAAGAAAGGAAACAAACATATAGAGAGTCTTTATATAAGTAGGAAAAATTTTTGAACTCAGGACTGTGGGACAAGTCAAATAGAGGATCACGATTGATATTCTTCCTTAAAGAATCTGGGTTGGATTTTAATTAATTTGACCATATTATTAAGTAAAGCTTTAATAAACATTTTCATGACTAGAGATTTTCCTGTTTTCATGAGTTCAAATGATTCACAATTTTTAATGTCTTTGATCTATTGTGACCAATTGATTTTCAAAAGCATTGTATCAATTTTAAATGCCCTAGCCACCTTGAGTGATTCAAAATTTTCCTTTTCAATTAAATTTGATGACCTTTGTGTTTGTTTTAATGTTTAAAAAGTAAAAGTGCAGTGAAATGACAATTTTTATAAACAACATGGAGAAATTTGATCTTAAATTATTTTAGGATAATTCACATTTAACTACCACACATACCTAAAGAGTGTTGATTCATGACTTGGTGCCACAGCTTGTTTTTAAATTTTGATCACTGGAGTTGACAATAGTTTATAGCTAGTTTAATTATAACTCAAAATGGTATTGATGTTTCCCTAAACTCCTGGAGATGGCGATGAACAGGGAGGCCTGGCGTGCTACAGTCCATGGGGTCGCAAAGAGCTGTATATGACTGAGTGACAGAACTGAACTGAACATGTAAAATCTTTCATTTTGGATTTTAAAAGCTGCCTTGCGGAGAAGTTGATTTGAGGCAATTCATGTAGGATAAAGAGCAAAGTTTTAAGTTTTAATTGACCATGAATTTATCAAGAACGGAGTGATATAACAGGCTAATTAAAACTCAAATAATCTTGGTCAACACTTTATACGTATAATGCCTAAATAATTGGAATTAACATCTCACCTGGATAGATCATGTCAGATCATAATCATCTGTGTCAAAAATGTAGTTAAATTCTGGACAGTTTATGACAAGAGCACGAGGTTAATTCAGGTGAATAGATTTTGATAAAATTATGATAAATCCATGGGATATTCAAAATGCCAGAACTAGAAGGTTAAATGTTTTAGAAAGTATACCATATAAAGTGTTATTTAGCCTTAGGAAATCCAAAGGGGGTTTGTGATATCTGTTTTCCAAATTGTGATGGGTTTGATTCATATGGAGAAGAAGTTGATTTATGTTATGTTAACTGAATTCTGGCTAGGAATTACTTGTTATAATAACCAATCAATAAATGGATTCCTTCCCTCCTTCCTCTTGCCCTACAATCAGCAAGCAGACATTCATTAAGCGTAGAACATCCTAGTATAGTGATAGACTCCTGAAACAGACATATTAATAAGGTTACCATCAGTCAGTCAGTCAATCAGTTCAGTCGCTCAGTCATGTCTAACTCTCTGTGACCCCATGAATCAGCACGCCAGGCCTCCTTGTCCATCACCAACTCCCGGAGTTCACTCAGACTCAGGTCCATCGAGTCAGTGATGCCATCCAGCCATCTCATCCTCTGTCATCCCCTGATCCTCCTGCCCCCAATCCCTCCCAGCATCAGAGTCTTTTGCAATGAGTCAACTCTTCACATGAGGTGGCCAAAGTACTGGAGTTTCACCTTTAGCATCATTCCCTCCAAAGAAATCCCAGGGCTGATCTCCTTCAGAATGGACTGGTTGAATCTCCTTGTAGTCCAAGGGACTCTCAAGATTCTTCTCCAACACCACAGTTCAAAAGCATCAGTTCTTCAGCTCTCAGCCTTCTTCACAGTCCAACTCTCACATCCATACATGACCACAGTAAAAACCATAGCCTTGACTAGATGGACCTTAGTTGGCAAAGTAATGTCTCTGCTTTTGAAAATGCTACCTAATTTGGTCCTAACTTTTCTTCCAAGGAGTAAGTGTCTTTTCATTTCATGGTTGCAATCACCATCTGCAGTGATTTTGGAGCCCCCCAAAATAAAGTCTGACACTGTTTCCACTGTTTCCCCATCTATTCCCATGAAGTGATGGGGCTGGATGCCATGATCTTCGTTTTCTGAATGTTGAGCTTTAAGCCAACATTTTCACTCTCCTCTTTCACTTTCCTCAAGAGGCTTTTTAGTTCCTCTTCACTTTCTGCCATAAGGGTGGTGTCATCTGCATATCTGAGGTTAATACTTGTCCTCAACTCACAATCTAACAGAATTGACAGGTTATCTACCTATTGATGTACCATTTTCCAAGGCATATATAATATATAGAAAGTATTATATAGGAAAGTTAAATATTCAAGCAAAAGCTGATCAAAAAAGGGTATCATCTACAGTCTTAATTTAGAGATACTGTACCTTTGTGCTTCTTTCTTAAAATGATGTGTATAGTCTTATAAGATATATTTATGTATATATTTATGCACTGTTTATACAATGTTCAATATCTACATTGTATCATATATAAAACTCATATTATTTATATTATATATATTAGTTTAGAAAAACAAAAATATATAAACAAAGCTTTTTGTTTTAATTGGAGTATAATTGCTTCACAATGTTGTGTTGGTTTCTGCTTTACAATGAAGTGAAACAGCTATATGTATACATATGACCCCTCCTTTTCACCCCCAAATCCCATCTTACATATATAGGTTATTACAAATCACCAAAATGGGCTTCCTGTGCTTTATAGCAGATTCCCAACATCTATTTTACCCAAGATAGTGTCTTACACTCTCAATTCGTCCAAGCCTTCCTTTTCCCCTGCTGTGTCCATATGTCCCTTCTCTATGCCTGGATCTCTCTGCCCTACTGTTAATTTCAGCACTATTTACAATAGCCAGGGCAGGGAAACAATCTAAAAGTCAAACAAGAAATGAGTGGATAAAGAAGATGTGGTGTGTGCATGCTAAGTCATTTCAGTCATATCCGACTCTTTGCAACCCTATGGACTCTATGAATTCTATGCAACCCTGTGAATCTCTCCTGTCCATGAGATTCTCCAGCAAAAATTCTAGAGTGGGTTGCCATGCCCTTCTCCAGAGAATCTTCCCAACATAGGTGTAGACAGGCATCTCTTAAGTTTCCTGCATTGCCAGGTGGGTCCTTTACCACTAGTGCCTCATGGAAAGTCCAAGAAAATGTGGTACATATATACAATATATACACAATGGAATATTGCTCAACCATAAAAGAGATGGATCATTTGTAGAGATGTGGATGGACTTGGAGACTATTATACAGAGTAAAGTCACTCAGAAAGATAAAAACAAATATCATGTACTAACATATATGTGGAATCTAGAAAAAGGATACATAGCTCTTTTTTTTTTTTCCTACTGGGGACCAGTGTTGTTACTGATCAGTAAATGTGAAAACTGAGTTCCATGGTAATCAGAGCAAAAAGGGAAACATTTGGACTGACATGTTTTTCATTACAAAAAAGAAAGCATATATATAGTTTTTTTCAGAAAATATATATTTATATTGATTTTAAGTCGTTGGAGCAAATAAATAGTGAAATGCTTCTCCAACTTGCCAAGGTAAGATTATATACATAGCTTAAATTTAAGCAATTTAAACAAGAATAAATTAATTTCAAACAGGAGGGATAAGGGTTATTTAAACTGGCAAATTGTGAAATGTATAGAAAATTCAGTGTAGGTAATCAAGAACTGACAAGTTTTCATTGTACATTTGACTACAGAAGCCTTCTTTTACATGTTTTCTAGTTTCATGAACTTTAAGAAGTGCTAAGGAAGCAGGACTTGACGGCTCAGACAGTAAAGTGTCCACCTGCAATGCAGGAGACCCAGGTTCAATCTCTGGGGTTGGGAAGATTCACTAAGAAGGAAATGGCAACCCACTCCAGTATTCTTGCCTGGAGAATTCATGGACAGAGGAGCATGGTGGGCTACAGTCCATGGGGTTGTAAAGAGTCCGACACGACTGAGTGACTTTCACTCACTCACTCACTCACTCAAGGAAGCAGCCAATGAACAGATCATCTGAACAGATGATTATCTTGAGCATGCTTACTAATACACTTGGGCTTCCCATGTGTGCTTTCTTCTACTCTGAAAGAGTACTGAATCAGCATTTTCTAGTTATTTTGTCAGCAGAGACCACATGTTATAAGTACCTAAAAGTTGTTTTCTACCAGACTTAAATTCATCAAAGTGCCTTCAGGCCAATACAATATAAATCAATTTGCACTAATACTCCCACTTTCTTCTTCATAAGACTTATCTTCCTCCTTACCTAGCCCATCGCATCAAGTGACTCCAATGAAAACAAATGAGAAAAACATATATTATATATATATGCTTAAGACAAGAAATGAATCCAGTACCTTATTGTCTTTAGATCCTCTGCTCAATTTTCTTCTGAAATACATGATACTGGATGCTTGGGGCTGATGCACTGGGACGACCCAGAGGGATGGTACAGGGAAGGAGGAGGGAGGGGGGTTCAGGATGGGGAACATGTGTATACCTGTGGTGGATTCACGTTGATGTATGGCAAAACCAATACAATATTGTAAAGTAATTAAACTCCAATGAATTTAAATATAAATTTATATTTAAAAATACATGAAAAGTCTTAGCTATCTTAAGAATGTCCCAAAGATGAGTGAAGAGAATGAACATTGTTCATTCATGTATTCAAAGATACCTATTAATTCTTGTTTTGTAACAGGTATTGAGTAAGGCTATGAGGATATATTGTTGAACAAGGTAAATAAAGTCCTGGTTATGGGAATTTTTATTCTACTGGGAATATAGATGATAAATATGTAAACAAATGAAAATAACTACAGATTGTAAAAACAAAACAAAGATTATTGTAGGTTGGCAATGCAGTACAAAGTAAATGGTGTTTAGTGTGAGAGAGCTTACTCTACAGAGGTTGTCATGGAATATTTCTCTTAGGCAATGACTTTGACCTGAGTCTGAAGATCCAGAAAAAGCTACTCAACAAAAACTGGATTGGAAGACTCCCCATTCCCAAAAATGAGAATGAAAAATGCAAAGGCATAGAAAATACAAAGAAAGGATTAAGTCATGTGTAGGAACCAAAAAGAAGACTGAGTGAACTCCAACATGGTGGAACATGGCAAAAAGATGGACGAGAGACAGATCATGCTTACAGTCCAAGTCTGTTAAAAGAGTTAAAATTTTACTCCAAGAAACTGGAAACCATTGGAGGGTATTAAGTAAGAAGAAACAGTCTTTTGCTTCTATTCTGAAGGGAACCACTGGCTCTGGTATGTAAAGCGGGTGGCAGTAGTGGGATATTCAGTACTAAATTATTAGAAAAGTATCATTGACTTGCACTAGAACTGTGGGCTGGAAATGCTGAAAGTTGGAAATATTTGTAATGAACTCTGGAGATAGAAACAAGAGTAGCTGATTAGATGGCAACAAACAGGGGGAAAACCTAGGAAAGTAATAGGTGGATGAAGAAAACATATAATAAAAACATCAAAACTAGCAAGTATGACCATGTAAGACTGTCAGCACAGGGAGATGAAGAACTGCAAAAAGGAGAACTTGGGAAGAGGTAAAATGCAGAACTTTTCAAGCTCAAATTCAGTCATGATTATAGGAGATTTGCACAAATGTATCAGTTCAAAGAAATATTATTAAAAATAGCTTTTCAAATAAATATAACAGAAAAAAATAAAGATTAGTACCTAACACACATAATAAATCTCAAAAGAGTTAGCATTATAAATATAAAATATAAAACCATAAAGTATTCTAAAAAAATGTGGAACAATATTCTACAGTTTTAAGGATAAGAATACCTTTATAAGCATAGCATGAAATCTAGAAGCCATGAAGAAAATGACTCACAGATTTGATTATATAAAAATTGTAAATGTCTGTGTGGTAAAAGGCATCATAAATGAAGCTAGAAGCCAAAGGCATGTAGAAAAATAGTAGAAAAATAATCTTCAACATCATGACAAAGGATTCATTTCTATAGTTTGTAAAACATTCCCTCAAATAAAGAAGAAAACATTGGTAAAGTGAAAGAACAACAGTTCACACAGAAAGAGATAAAAGGTCTTATAGATTCAGGAAAATATTCTTAGCCTCGCTGTTAATCAAAAATATGCAAATTAAAGCATCAATTAGATGTCAATTTCACCTATCATACACTTCATGGGGCTCAAGGCAAGAATACTGAGGTGGCTTGCCATTCCCTTCTCCAGTGGACCATGTTTGGTCAGAACTCTCTACCAGGACCTGTCTGGCTTGGATGGCCCTACACGCCATGGCTCATAGTTTATTGAGTTAGACATGACTGTGATCCATATGAGCAGTTTGATTAGTTTTCTTTGACTGTGGTTTTCATTATGTCTGCTTTCTTATGGACAAGGATAAAAAGCTTCTGGAAGCTTCTTGATGGGAGAGACTGACTGTGGGGGAATCTGGGTCTTGTTCTGATGGGTGGGGTCATGCTCAGTAAATTTTTATCTGATTTTCTGTTGATGAGCAGGGCTGTGTTCCTTCCCTGCTGTTTGGCCTGAGGACTTATGCCCACACTACAGTATTCAGTGTCCCTGACCTCACAGCAGGCCACTGTTGAACCATGCCTCCATCTGAGACTCCTGCACACTCATAGACATGTTAGGCTCAGTCTCTTGTGGGGACACTGCTCCTTCCTCCTGGATCCTGATTCAAACAAAGTTTTACTTTTGCCCTCTAAGTGTGTGTTTCCTTAGTACTGTGGACATGGGAAAATGTACTGGTTCCAAATTGGGAAAGGAGTATGTCCAGGCTGCATATTGTTACCTGCTAATTTAACTTATATAGAGACTACATCATGTGAAATGCTGGGCTGGATAAAGTACAAGCTGGCATCAAGATTTCTTGGAGAAATATCAATAACCTCAGATATGGAGATGACACCATCCCCATGGCAAAAAGTTAAGAGGAACTAAAGAGCCTCTTGATGAAAGTGAAAGAGGAGAGTGAAAAAGCTGGCTTAAAACTCAAAATTCAGAAAACTAAGATATTGGCATCCAGTCCCATCACTTCATGGCAAGTAGATGGGGAAACAATGGAAACAGTGACATACTTTTTTTTTTTCCTTGAACTCCAAAATCACTGCAGATGGTGACTGCAGCCATGAAATTAAAAGACCCTTACTCCTTAGAAGAAAAGCTATGACCAACCTAGATATCATATTAAAAAAAAAAAAAAGACATTACTTTACTAACAAAGTTCTTTCTAGTCAAAGCTATGATTTTTTCAGTAGCCATGTGTTGATGTGAGATCTGGACCATTAAGAAAGATGGAGAATTGCTGCTTTTGAACTGTGGTGCTGGAGAAGACTCTTGAGAGTAACTTGGATTGCAAGGAGATCAAACCAGTTAATCCTAAAAAAATCAGTCTTGAATATTCATCGGAAGGACTGATGCTGAAACTGAAGCTCCAAAATTTAGGCCACATGATACAAATAACTGATTCATTGGAGAAGACCCTGATTCTGGGAATGATGGAAGGCAAGAAGAGAAGGGGATACCAGAGGATGAGATGGTTGGATGGCATTATTGACTTGATGAACATGAGTCTGAAAAAGCTCCAGGAGTTGGTGATGGACAGGGAATCCTGGCATGTTGCAGTCCATGGGGTCCCAAAGAGTTGGTCACAACTGAGTGACTGATCTGAACTGAACTTCACACATTAGGACAAGTGAAGATTCAAGAAACTGATAATAACTAGTGTTAGCAGGTCATAGAAAGCCAATTATTCTTATATCTTGGTTGCTGTAAATGTAAATAATACTTTTTGAAGAAAGGACATTAATAATATGGACTAAAAGCAAAAAATACACATTGTTCAATATAGTAATTTCATTCCAGGAATTAATCCTATGGGAATATTCACACAGGTACTCAGATAGCTTTACTGCTATTCTGTTTGTAACATAAAAAATGGGAAACAACATAAATGTTGGTCCAGAGGGTACTGACTACATTTAATAGCAACTTTGCACAATGGCATTCAATTCAGTTCGGTCGCTCAGTCGTGTCTGACTCTTTGTGACCCCATGAATCACAGCACACCAGGCCTCCCTGTCCATCACCAACTCCCAGAATTCACTCAGATTCACGTCCATCAAGTCAGTGATACCATCCAGCCATCTCATCCTCTGTCGTCCCCTTCTTCTCCTGGCCCCAGTCCCTTCCAGCATCAAAATCTTTTACAATGGCATTACAGAGCAGCAAAAGAAAATAAGATAGGTCTTATATACTGAGAGAAAACTTTTCATGAAATAAAACATTAATAAAATACACTTATAGATTAATATTGTTATTAAAAAGTTATATATATATATGTATGTATGTATTTTATGTTTATAGTATTCTACTGCTCACTTTAGGTCTATACACATAAAAAGAAAAGCCTACAAAGATCTATTTACTGTGAATACCCCTTCGTGGTGAGATTGCAATAATATTTTGGCTCCTAAGATTTCTAAATCACTTGAAATTTTAGTGGGTCAGTTTAAAAAGATAAAAATATGAGAATGGAAAGAACACAATATGTGATATATATATATATATATTTAAGTAACTGATGAGAAAGTTATTTATGAACATGCTGTGCTGGATGAAGCACAGGATAAAATCAAGACTGCTGTGACAAATATCAATAACCTCTTATGTGCAAATGACATCACCCTTATGGCAGAAAGTGAATAAGAACTAAAGAACCTCTTGATGAAGGTGAAAGAGGAGAGTGAAAAAGCTGGCTTAAAGGTCAACATTAAAAAAGTGAAGATCATGGCATCCGGTCCCATTATTGCATGGCAAATAGATGGGGAAACAATGGAAACAGTGACAGACTTTATTTTCTTGAACTCCAAAATCACTGCAGATGGTGACTGCAGCTATGAAATTAAAAGATGCTTGCTCCTTGGAATAAAAGCTATGACAAACCTAGGCAGCATATTAAAAAGCAGAGATATCACTTTGCTGACAAAGGTCCATGTAGTCAAGGCTATGATTTTTCCACTAGTCATATATGGATATGAGATTTGGACATAAAGAAGGCTGAATGCTGAAGAATTGATGCTTTTGAACTGTAGTGTTGGAGAAGATCCTTAAGAGTCCCTTGGACAGCTTGGAGATCAAACCAGTCCCTCCTCAAAGAAATCAGTCCTGAATACTAATTGGAAGTACTGATGCTGAAGCCAAAGTTTCAATATTTTGGCACCATGATGGGAAAGGTTAAAGGCAGGGGGAGAAGGGAACAACAGAGGATGAGATGGTTGAATGGCATCACTGACTCAATCGCTGTGAGTTTGAGCCAGCTCTGGGAAATGGTGAAGGATAAGGAAGCCCGGTGTGCTGCAGTCCATGATGTTGCAAAGAGACTGAGTAATTGAACAGCAGCTCCTTGGAAGAAAAGTTATGACCAACCTATATAGTATATTCAAAAGCAGAGACATTACTTTGCCGACTAAGGTCCGTCTAGTCAAGGCTATGGTTTTTTCCTGTGGTCATGTATGAATGTGAGAGTTGGACGGTGAAGAAGGCTGAGCGCCGAAGAATTGATGATTTTGAACTGTAGTACTGGAGAAGACTCCTGAGAGTCCCTTGGACTGCAAGGAGATCCAATCAGTCCATTCTGAAGGAGATCCAACCAGTCCATTCTGAAGGAGATCAACCCTGGGATTTCTTTGGAAGGAATGATGCTAAAGTTGAAACTTCAGTACTTTGGCCACCTCATGCGAAGAGTTGACTGACTGGAAAAGACTCTGATGCTGGGAGGGGTTGGGGGCAGGAGGAGAAAGGGACGACTGAGGATAAGATGGCTGGATGGCATCATTGACTCGATGGACGTGAGTCTGAGTGAACTCCGAGAGATAGTGATGAACAGGGAGGCCTGGCATGCTGCGATTCAAGGGGTCGCAAAGAGTCAGACGCAATTGAGCCACTGAACTGAACAATGAGAAACTGCTTTTTAAAAAATAAGGATATAAACAAAAATAAGCAAACAATGGTTATAGTTTGGGGGTAATTTTTGCTGGAGAAGTATAATGGCTTGTTCAAAGAAAAGTATTACATCACAATTTTTTACCTTTCATTTCTAAGATAACATTGAATTTTTCATTTATGACTCTAGTAGTTTTATCAAATTAGAGGCAAGTAAGGACACTATGAAGACTGCAGAATTTTGATTTAGGTCAATGATCTTTAAGACATCCCTCATTACATTTATTGGAATCCAAAAACATGTAAGGGAAAACCTGAAATGGACCCTCTGACCACTGGTCATCAAATTACATTCCTATAAAGATTATGTAGGTTGGCCAAATAATGAAGTATCCAATATTTGTGCCACATATAAAGACTCATTTATTCATTTTAAAATCTGGTGGTATTTATTCATTTTTACAACTGGTGGCATTTTGCTGCTGCTGTTGCTGCTAAGTCACTTCAGTCATGTCCAACTCTGTGTGACCACACAGACAGCAGCCCACAAGGCTCCCCATCCCTGGGATTCTCCAGGCAAGAACACTGAAGTAGGTTGCCATTTCCGTCTCTAAAGCATTAAAGTGAAAAGTGAAAATGAAGTCACTCAGTCGTGTCCAACTCTTAGCGACCCCATGGACTGCAGCCTACCAGGCTCCTCCATCCATGGGATTTTCTAGGCAAAAGAGTACTGGAGTGGGTTGCCATTGCCTTCTCTGGCTGGCGTTTTATTCACTGGGTAAATGGAAGTTGTTAAAGAAGTAACTTTGAGGGAAACATCTTATCTTTCTATTCAAATTAGGAGTTAGCTAACCACTGTCAGAGTGATGGCTATCTTATATACACTATACTAATAAGGACACTAATGTGATTGGAAGGCAAAACTGACTTTAGGATCTGATGCCCTGAGTATTTTGTGGTTAGATGAATTTTCTTAACTACAAATCTTTAGTTTCTCCATATATAAAATGAAAACAATAGTGATGCCTGTTTCTTACATTTGTGTAAGAATATAAGTAATTAATATACACCCTTGGCATATAATCACTAGCTACTTATATTATCAAGGATAAATGAGTTTCAAGAACAGGGGGTAATCAGTTATGTCAAATTCTGCAAATTATTAAAAGACTGTGACTAAGGAACAATGGAATTTACTAATCTGTAAATCACTGATGACCTTCAAGAACACTGCTGCAGTAGTGGTGATGGTTAATGGAAAAGGCAAGTCATGACAAAAATAGGAGCTGATGTGGAATGTGTAGAGCTTTTGATAGCTAAGAGAAGAAATAAAAATAATATGATGATAGTTTAATAGGCAGAATACCAAACCAAGCATTTTCCCAGCTAGAACACATTGATTATTTTCTATGATGAGGAAGTTATTGGAGAAGTTTATGGGAAAATTCTTGGTTAGTTAAAAAAATAAAATCCAACTGGCTTTTGAAATGAAGAAGATAAGGAATGGAGTACTGTTTATTTAATCTATGTATAGCTCCTTTAGGGCTGTGGGCCGTGTGTGTGTGTGTGTGTGTGTGTGTGTGTGTGTGTGTGTGACTGAAATTCATTGATAAGCTATTCAAAAATTTAGACTGTCTCTCTGTTTACACACACATACATGCAAACACACATGCCACACTCAAGAATACACAATTGTGCATACAATTAGGAAAATCCATTAATCTCTTTAATCCATTCATGAACCAATTATTTCTCCAAATGGGCCACAGATTCCCAACAAAGTTACCCTCTTATAGGACTTAGAAACAGTTTAGACAAATATGCATTTAGATTTGTGTATAAATTAAAGTTAGCAATTAAGTTAGAGGTCAGAAATTCCTAAGAAATTAAAATTATTTATTCAAAACACAAATTACTTTTCAAAATATAAACAGAAAATGTAAAGTTGAAATTTTTGCACTGATTCAGAAATAAATGTTCTATGTGAACACAGAAAATGTAATACAGCTAAATTTAATTGAGTTATAATTATAGGCTAAATATTTTCCAAGCACTTTTCTAATATTCATAAAATACATGGGTCTTTTGTTAATGAATGAAGAAACTGAGGCTCAAAAGTGCAAGTAACTGGCCTACTATAAGGTTGCAAATACAAGCCCATTTGGATCAAAAGTCCAGAAAAGATTATCCCTATCACTAATTATAAGAATACTCTAGGTCACTATACACAAAAAGTATGCATTAATAGAATCTATGTGGGATTAATAAAGGCTGGGTTTTTTTTTTCCAGTCAAAATATAAAAAGAACACCAAAGAAAAAAGAAGAGAAGACTGATGTTAAGGATCAATTACCCTTGCAACGTGTTATTAAAATTCGGCAATCAAAGACATGATTGATCACTATTTAATTGAAATTCTTCCTATCTCTTGGCTCCCGTGAATTATTCTTACCTCACTTTCCTCTGAACTCTGACCCATTTCATTCAGTTTCCTTTTCTCTCCTTGTCCCTAAAATACTGGTATTTCTTGGGATTTTGTCCTCAGCATTCTTTTCACTGCTTTTGCTCTCTCTGGATGATATCATCCACATTCATGGTTTCATTCATTATTCAGTGTCTCTCTTCAGTTCAGACTGAGACCAAGCGCTCCAGATACATGTCTAGAACCCTTTTGCATTTAAATGTCTTTTAAATGCCTTCTTATCTGTATATCCACACTAAACTCACCTTCCTCAGTCAAATCTGCTCCTTTCTTTGGTGTGCCCCTTCCTAGTTAGGTTTTGATAATTTGTCAAAACTAAAAATTGAAGAAATCATCTTTAATTCTTACCATACTTCTTTCCAGCAGCCTACACAGACATCAATCCATCACTATGTTCTGTCAACGTTTCTGTACCTATCTATTTACTTAGCTCTTGTCTCAGAGCTTCCACTTTTATTCAAGACTTAACATCCTAAGTTGTATTACTTCAAGACAATTGTTTTTTTTCTTCCCATTTTGCCCCCTTCTGGTACATTTTCCTTCTTGAAATAATCCTGTTATTTATAAAATATAAATCTGATTATGCCACTGTTGTGTTAAATTATTTATGGGTCCCTCTTTTATTCAAAAGAGTTTCCTTACAAGAGCTACAAGCCCCTGTGTGGATCTACAAAGCTTCACCCCTTAGCACACCTCTCCTTCACCTCACACCCAGCACTACATTCAGACTAAACCACACTCAGTGGTTCAGTCACACCTGGCCTCGCCATTCCTTGATGCCTTGTCATGCGCTGCTGCTTTGGCGAGAGGTGCTTTCCTTCTCGTCTATATTTCAAATAACTAGTGCCTGAAAGCCCAGATCAAGTAATAACTCCCATAGGGCAGCATGCCAGGTTTGATGTTCCTTCCTGTGTTAATCTCTGTTACAGCACTCTATTTCTCTGTCATAATACTTTGTCTTACTGAACTGTGATAATTGGCTTGTACATATTTCCTACTGCTCCTTGAGGGCAACACTACTCATAATTTTCAGTATCCTCACTTCTGGGTTACCCAGGTAGCTCAGTAGTAAAGAATTTGCCTTCAGTACAGGAGACACAAGTTGGATCTTTGGGTTAGGACAATCCCTGGAAAAGGAAATGGCAACCCACTCCAGTATTCTTGCCTGGGAAATTCCATGGACAGAGTAGCCTGGTGGGCTATAGTCCACGGGGTTGTAAAAGAATCGGATATGATTTAGTGACTAAATATCAATCTTCTTTTCTAGTAGAGTGTCTTAAATACAGTTGTCCTTGATAAACACGTTTAATGAATAAGCGACTATGTTTATTATCTAATCTAGTGAGCGAATGGGCAGATTCATTACAAAATATAACTTCAGCCTTTGCTGCATCACTCACTGTCATCTGATTAATTAATAAGTTGCCCAGAAATGTCTTGCCCTATTTTCTTAAAAATATTACAATAAAATTTTAAAAAGACAGTTATTTTATTTCTTGATTCAAGTAATCTCAGTATAGATGTAGTTTTCACATCCATGCTCTCCTGGTTAAAGGGCTAGGATAGTGACTAGAACAACAAAGTTCAAATCTAAACTCTGTGACTTTTTGGCTACATGGTCTTTAGTAAATCAAGTGATTTCTTTGAGCCAAATCTGGCTTACCTAAAAAATAATGACTGTCTTCTCAGATAGGCTCACTCCAAGATTAGTTGAGGTCAAATAAAATCATGTACACAAAAACAGTATAAAATCTGTGTTATAATAAAATGTAAGGTATGTGGAATTTATTATTCATTTTCAATTCCTGAACAGTAGTAAAATTTTGTTATTAAGATATATACATAATTCCTAAAGTCAGAAAGTAAAAATTGTTCCTTTTTGAGAAATAAACGTCTCTTCAGAGAATTCATAAGAAAAAAGTAAAGGTAATTTTTTCAAATAGCTTTATGGAAGTTTAATCCTGTGACAATTCTGAAATACATCAATGCAAATTGTGCATCATTTAAGAAAGGTCCAAGGCACAGGAATATGACT
>SJYC01080302.1:0-18238 GCA_006408675.1 Madoqua kirkii | reverse complement strand
ATTATAAACAATGCTGCAATGAACATTGGGGTACATGTGTCTCTTTCAATTCTGGTTTCCTCGGTGTGTATGCCCAGCAGTAGGATTGCTGGGTCATAAGGCAGTTCTATTTGCAATTTTTTAAGGAATCTCCACACTGTTCTCCATAGTGGCTGTACTAGTTTGCATTCCCACCAACAGTGTAAGAGGGTTCCCTTTTCTCCACACCCTCTCCAGCATTTATTGCTTGTAGACTTTTGGATCGCTGCCATTCTGATTGGTGTGAAATGGTACCTCATTGTAGTTTTGATTTGCATTTCTGTGATAATGAGTGATGTTGAGCATCTTTTCATGTGTTAGCCATTCGTATGTCTTCTTTGGAGAAATGTCTGTTTAGTTCTTTGGCCCATTTTTTGATTGGATAGTTTATTTTTCTGGAATTGAGCTGTGTAAGTTGCTTGTATATTTTTGAGGTTAATTGTTTGTCAGTTGCTTTCCTTTTTGTCTTTTCTGTCAATGTAAAAGCCAAACCATAATAATATTATTGTTTCTTTTATAGGAAGATAATAAAATAGATCACATAAAAATTTAAGTTGAAGTTAACTGAAATTAAAATTTCAAAACCCAGAAAGCCATTAAATTCATCACTTCCTGGGCAAATAGTCTAGTTCTCCTTAATGCATAAAGATGATTATTAACCATTGTTCTCAAAAATGAAGAGTTGAGGTTTCATAGGACGAAACGCCACTATCAATTGAAGTGCAAAACAAATTTTATTTTTCATGTAATCAGTATAATGGCACCTTGGCTAATAATGACCTTGGCTATATTTTCCAGTATATAGACTTAGATATTTTTCTCTATATCTATACCTACAGAGATATACATATAGACATGCCCTCCTGTCATACCTGTCTTTAAGGCAAATTATTTTGTTAAGATTTAAAAACAACAACACAAAGTTTGGATTTGGCTAGGAAGGACAGCAAGTGGAGGCTGTGGCAAATGTTGTACATTCATATATAACAGAAATGATGATCCCAATGGTGAAGGCAAAGCAGTGAAAAATAAAAATGGATCTGTTAAGTACAGCTAACACCTACACTTTTAATCTTGAATTTTTGACCCTCCAAAAAATATTATATCTACTACTACTACAAACTATGTTAGATATATTTACTACTATGATATTATATCTACTACTGTGGACAAGGATCCCTTAGAAGAAATTGACTAGCCCTCATAGTCAATAGGAGTCCAAAATGCAGTACTTGGGTGCAACCTTGAAAATGACCAAATGAACTCTGTATGTTTCTGGGGCAAACCATTCAGTATCACAGTAATCCAAGTCTATGCTCCAACCACTAATACTGAACAAGTTGAAGGTGAATGGTTTTATGAAGATTTACATGATCTTCTAGAATGAACACACACACACACACACAAAAATGTCCTTTTCATCATAGGGAACTGGAATGCAAAAGAAGGAAGTCAAGAGATGTCCAGAGTAACTGGCCTGTTTGGACTTGGAGTACAAAATTTGGACTTGAAGCAGGGCAAAGGCTAACAAAAATTTGCCAAGAGAACACACTATTCATAGCAAATACCCTCTTGCAGCAACACAAGAGACAGCTCTACACATAGTCAATACTGAAAACAGATTGTTTATATTCTTTGTAGCCAAAGATGTAGAAGCTCTATTCAGTCAGCAAATACAAGATTGGGGGCTGACTGTGGCTCAGATCATGAATTCCCTATGGTAAAATTCAGACTGAAATTGAAGAAAGTAGGGAATACCACTAAGCCATTCAGGTATGACCTAAATTAAATCGCTTACAATGATATAGTGAAAGTGACAAATCGGTTCAAGGGATTGGATTGAGAGACAGAATGCCTGAAGAACAATGGACAGTGGTTAGTACCAATGTACATGAGGCTGTGATCAAAATCATGCCCAAGAAAAAGAAATACAAAAAAATGCAAAATGGCTCTCAGAGGTGGTGATGGTTTAGTTGCTAAGTTGTGTTCAACTCTTTTGACCCCAAGGACTGTAGCCCTCTAGGCTCCTCTGCCCGTGGGGTTCTCCAGGCAAAATAATGGAGTGGGTTGTCATTTCTTCTCCAGGTAATCTTCCCAACCCAGGAATCGAACTTCAGTCTCCTGCATTGCAGGCAGATTCTTTACCAACTGAGCTATAAATAACTGAGAAAAGAGGAGAAGTGAAAGGCAAAGGAGAAAAAGAAAGATATATGCTTCTGTGTCAGTTCAGTTCAGTTCAGGTGTTAATTCATGTCCAACTCCTTGCAGCTCCAGGCTTCCCTGTCCATCACAAACTTGCAGAGTTTGCTCAAACTCATGTCCATGGAGTTGGTGATGTTACCAACCATCTCATCCTCTGTCATCTCCTTCTCCTCCTGACTACTATCTTTCCCAGCATCAGAGTCTTTTCAAATGAGTCAGTTATTCACATCAGACAACTCTTTTGACCCCAAGGACTGTAGCCCTCTAGGCTCCTCTGCCCGTGGGGTTCTCCAGGCAAAATAATGGAGTGGGTTGTCATTTCTTCTCCAGGTAATCTTCCCAACCCAGGAATCGAACTTCAGTCTCCTGCATTGCAGGCAGATTCTTTACCAACTGAGCTATAAATAACTGAGAAAAGAGGAGAAGTGAAAGGCAAAGGAGAAAAAGAAAGATATATGCTTCTGTGTCAGTTCAGTTCAGTTCAGGTGTTAATTCATGTCCAACTCCTTGCAGCTCCAGGCTTCCCTGTCCATCACAAACTTGCAGAGTTTGCTCAAACTCATGTCCATGGAGTTGGTGATGTTACCAACCATCTCATCCTCTGTCATCTCCTTCTCCTCCTGACTACTATCTTTCCCAGCATCAGAGTCTTTTCAAATGAGTCAGTTATTCACATCAGGTGGCCAAAATATTGGAGTTTCAGCTTCAGCATTAGTCCTTCTGATGAATATTCAGGACTGATTTCCTTTAGGATGGACAGGTTGGATCTTCTTGCAGTCCAAGAGATTCTCAAGAGTCTTCTCCAACATCACAGTTCAAGCATCAGTTCTTCAGCACTTGTTTCTTTCTGGTGAATTCTCACACATATATATGAATACTGGAAAAACTATAGCTTTGACTAGCCAGACCTTTGTTGGTAAAGTAATGCTCTGCCTTTTACTATATTTTCTAGGCTGGTGATAGCTTTTCTTCCAAGGAACAGCAACTTTTAATTTATGGCTGAAGTCACCTCTGCAGTGATTTTGAAGCCCAAAAGAATAAAGCTTGACACTGTTTCCATGTTTTTCCCATCTATTTGCATGTAGTGATGGGACCAGATGCCATGATCTTCATTTTTTGAATGTTGAGTCTTAAGCCGGCTTTTTCACTCTCCTTAAGAGGCTTTTAGTTTCTTTTCACTTTCTGCCTTGGGTGGTGTCATCTGCATATCTGAGATTACTGATATTTCTTCTGGCAATCTTGAGTCCAGCTTGTGCTTCATCCAGCCCAGCATTATACATGATGTACTCTGCATATAAAGTTAAGTAAGCAGAGTGATAATATACAGCTTTGAGGTACTCCTGTCCCAAGTTTGGATCAGCCTGTTGTTCCATGTCTGGTTCTAACTGTTGCTTCCTGACCTGCTTACAGATTTCTCAGGAGGCAGGTCAAGTGATCTGGCATCCCCATCTCTTGAAGAATTTTCCACGGTTTGTTGTGTTCCACATAATCAAAGGCTTTAGCATCATCAATGAAACAGAAGTAGATTTTTTTTTGGAATTCTCTTGCTTTTCCTATGATCCAGTGGAGTTTGGCAATTTGATCTCTGGTTCCTCTGCCTTTTCTAAATCCAGCTTGAACATCTGGAAGTTCTTAGTTCACATAATGCTGAAGCTTAGCTTGATGAATTTTAAACATTACTTTGCTAGTGTGTGAGATGAGTGCAATTGAACAGTAGTTTGAACATTCCTGTCATTGCCTTTCTTTGGGATTGGAGTGAAAATTACTCTTTCCAGTCCTCTGGCCACTGTTAAGTTTTCCAAATTTGCCGGCATATTGGGTGCAGCACTTCCATAGCATTAAGTTTTAGAAATTGAAATAGATCAACTGGAATTCCATCACCTCCTCTAGCTTTGTCAGCAGTGATGCTTCCTAAGACCCACTTGATCTCACACTCCAGGATGTCTGGATTTAGTTAATGATCACACCATCATGGTTATCTGGGTCATCAACATCTTTTTGTAATAGTTCTGAGTATTCTTGCCACCTCTTCTTAATATCTTATGCTTCTGTTAAGTCCCTACCATTTCTGTCTTTTATTGTGCCCATCTTGGCATGAAATCTTCCCTTATTGTCTCTAACTTTCTTGAAGAGATCTCTAGTCATTCTCATTCTATTTTTTGCCTCTATTTCTTTTCATTGATCATTTAGGAAAGCTTTCTTATCTCTCCTTGCTATTGCTTAGAACTCTGCATTCATGTTGCTATTCATCTTTCCTTTTCTTCTTTGGCTTTTACTTCTTTTCTCACTTATTTTTAATGTCTCCTCAGACAACCTTTATTTTAATATAAATTTATTTATTTTAATTGGAGGTTCATTAGTTTACAATATTGTATCAGACAACCTTTTTGCATTTTTTTTTTCCTTTGGGGTGGTTTTGATCACAGTCTTCTGTACAATGTTCCTAACTTTCATCCACAGTTCTTAGCACTCTGTCAGGTCTAATCCTTTGAATCTATTTGTCTCTTCCATTGTATAATTGTAAGCAGTTTCATTTATGTCATACATGAATGGTCTAGTGATGTTCCATACTTTCTTCAACTTAAGTCTGAATTTTACCATAAGGAGTTGATGACCTGAACCACAGTGAGCTCCCAGTCTTGTTTTTGCTGACCATATAGAGCTTCTTCATCTTCAGCTACAAAAAACATATATAATCAATCTGATTTCAATATTGACCATCTAATGATGTCCATGTGTAGAGTCATGTCTTGTGTTGGGAGAATGTGTATTAAGTCTGAATTTTACCATAAGGAGTTGATGACCTGAACCACAGTGAGCTCCCAGTCTTGTTTTTGCTGACCATATAGAGCTTCTTCATCTTCAGCTACAAAAAACATATATAATCAATCTGATTTCAATATTGACCATCTAATGATGTCCATGTGTAGAGTCATGTCTTGTGTTGGGAGAATGTGTTTGCTATGACCAGTGCATTCTCTTGGCAAAACTTTTAGCCTTTGCCTTGCTTCATTTTGTACATCAAAGCCAAACAGGCCAGTTACTCCAGGAATCTCTTGATGTCCTACTTTGCATTCCAGTTCCCTATGATGGAAAGGACACCTTTTTTTTTTCTTTTTTGGTGTTCATTCTAGAAGGTCATGTAGATCTTCACAGAACTATTCAGCTTCAGCTTCTTTGGTATTAGTGTTTGGTGCATAGACTTGGATTTCTGTGATATTGAATGGTTTGCCTTGGAAATACACAGAGGTCATTTTGTCATTTTTGAGATTGTATCCAAGTATTGGATTTTTTTTTTAATTTTTATTTTTACTTTATTTTACTTTACAATACTGTATTGGTTTTGCTATATATTGACATGAATCAGCCACGGGTGTACATGAGTTCCCAATCCTGAAACTCCCTCCCACCTCCCACCCCATATCATCTCTCTGGATCATCCCCGTGCACCAGCTCCAAACATCTTGTATCCTGTATCAAACACAGACTGGCAATTCATTTCTTACCTGATAGTATACATGTTTCAATGCCATTCTCCCACATCATCCCACCCTCTCCCTCTCCCTCAAGAGTCCAAAAGTCCGTTCTATACATCTGTGTCTCTTTCGCTGTCTCACACAGAGGGTTATCATTACCATCTTTATAAATTCCACATATATGTGTTATTATACTGTATTGGTGTTTTTCTTTCTGGCTTATTTCATTCTGTATAATCAGCTCATATCTGAGGTCACTGATAATTCTTTCCACAATCTTGATTCCAGCTTGTGCTTCATGCAGCTTGGCATTTCACATGATGTACTCTGCATATAATTAAATAAGCAGAGTGACAACATACAGCCTTGTCGTACTCCTTTCCAAATTTGGAACCAGTCCTTTGTTCCATGTCTGATTCTAACTGTTGCTTCTTGACTTGCTATAGATTTCTCAAGAGGCAGGTAAGGTGGTCTTATATTCCCATCTCTTTCAGAATTTTTCACAGTTTGTTGTAATTCACACAGTCAAAGACTTTGGCATAGTCAATAAAGCAGAAATAGATATTTTTTCTAGAATTATCTTGCTTTTTCTACAATCCAGCAGATGTTAGCAATTTGATCTTTGGTTCCTCTGCCTTTTTTAAATTCAGCTTGAACATCTGGAAGTTTTCAATTCATGTACTGTTGAAGCCTAGCTTGGAGAATTTTGATCATTACTTTGCTAGCATGTGAGATGAGTGCAGTTGTGTGTTAGTTTGAACATTCTTTGGCATTGCGTTTCTTTGGAT
The DNA here is from genome assembly GCA_006408675.1 of Madoqua kirkii. Taxonomy (NCBI): domain Eukaryota; kingdom Metazoa; phylum Chordata; class Mammalia; order Artiodactyla; family Bovidae; genus Madoqua; species Madoqua kirkii. The sequence goes on along the minus strand of SJYC01080302.1, from coordinate 11,754 downwards.
TGGAATGAAAACTGACCTTTTCCAGTCTTGTGACCTCTGCTAAGTTTTTGAAGTTGCAGTACTTGGGTGCAATCTAAAAAGTGACAAAATGATCTGTTTATTTCCAAGGCAAACCATTCAATATCACTGTAATCCAAGACTATGCCCCGACTACTAATGCCAAAGAAGCTGAAGTTGAACTGTTCTTCAACTGCATGTATGAAGAAGAGACACTCATTATCCCATTGCCCCAGGCAGTGACCTGTGATGCTAGCAACACCAGCAACAGCAAGGCATCAATGACCTCAGAGGTAAAAACAGTGATGGAGAGGCCAGTGGGCAACACTTCAGCAGGTGCCCTGGAGGGTAGAAAGTACAGATTCTCAAATATAATCAGAGGCAGCACAAGTTAAGAAAAACTATAATCTTGTGTTAGGTTGCCACCTACTGGAAAATAAAAAAGATCTCTAACTATAAACGAATAAAAAGAATTGAGGGGTGTGGTGCGACTTATATCTAAAGAAGAAAGGTGTTCACTACTTCGAATGGGCCAGGAGAAAAACAACTAAATTCATCATGTACCATGAAGAAACATAGTAATATGGTATTTAAAAAAATAATTCTCTAGAAACCAAAGTCATTAAATATTGTAATCTCACTGATAGAGAATTTAAAATAGCTGATGTGAAGAAACTTACTAAGCATCAAGAAAAATTTTAAAAAATGCAATTCAGTGAGTTCAGAAATAAAATTAATGAACAGAATGAATACTTTACCAAACATATTGAAACTCAGAACCAAACAGAAATCTGGGAGCTGAAAAACTCAATAAATGCATTAGAAAGCAGTGGAAATAGAGTAACTGATATAAGAGAGATAATTAATCGGGTTGAATATAGAAATTATATTTTTAGAAAAGGAGACAGAATTAAGATCTTAAAACAAAAAGAGCAAATGCTTCAAGAAATATCTGACTACTCAGAAGGGCAAAGTTTGGATAATGGTACCCTGGAAAGAGAAGAGACAGAAAAGGGAGCAGGAGAAAGACAAATAATGCATGGTTTCATTTACATTTGGAATAAAAAAGAATAGCAAAATAAACCAAATAAAAATAGACACATAGATACAGAGAACAGGGTGACTCCTTAACAAAGGAAAAGAAGATTGTACGGGGAGGTAAATGGGTAAAAGGGATCAACTGTATGGTGATAGATGGAAACTAAATCTCTGTTGGTGAGCACACTGTAGTACATACAGAAGTCAACATATAATATGCATATGGAACATACAATGTTTTAAACTGATGTTATCTCAATTAAAAAAATAAAATTTTATTTTTGTCTAGACTCAAAATTATATTAAAATTACCTTCTACAGTTAGTGAACATCTGACTAAAATAAAGACATTATATGTCACTAACAACCTAGGACTCACTGCATGATATTTTAAACCTAAGTAAATGGGTAAAAGGGATCAACTGTATGGTGATAGATGGAAACTAAATCTCTGTTGGTGAGCACACTGTAGTACATACAGAAGTCAACATATAATATGCATATGGAACATACAATGTTTTAAACTGATGTTATCTCAATTAAAAAAATAAAATTTTATTTTTGTCTAGACTCAAAATTATATTAAAATTACCTTCTACAGTTAGTGAACATCTGACTAAAATAAAGACATTATATGTCACTAACAACCTAGGACTCACTGCATGATATTTTAAACCTATTACTCTAATGCGTAACTGATGACTACAATGAATCTAACTTAAATTAGATTTTTACCAGAACAAAGTTCTACATTTTAAGAGAGTGAAGTAAAAGAAAAAACTTTTGTTAATAATGACTTAGCACAGAAGCACAGTTGTAGTTTTCAAGTTACTGCAAATATTAGTGAAATACAAAACAATCTGTGTTTTAATTCTCAACATATTTCAGGTACATTAAAAAAAATCCTCAGCTCCTTCAAGTAAATAATATTTCATGTTCACTGAGTGTTGCCTTGCTCACTCATAAATGTACTAAAAATATTCACCTAATCACTTCCAAAATCTCTATCACTATTTTATTATTTGACTATTATCTTGACATTTAAGGTTTCCTATCAATGTCAAACTATTAGTTTGTATTTAATTTTTAGAAGCAACACCGTTTTTTGTGAAACTCAAGGAAACTGAGAATTCAGTCATATTCTATCTGAAACAGCTATTTGATTCTAACCAACTTACATACTTCTCTAACTTCTTTTGTCATCTGTAAGCTAGTTTCAAACTGGCAAACTGCAAGAGCTGTGACAACTTGAAATGTCAAGTCTATATGATTATGTCTGGAGAAAAATGGTGCCTGTCTGCTTCTGAATTGCCCCTTCAGTGTCCCTAAAACTAGATAAATAACCAAGAATGAAACTAAAACCATGCATGACTTCTGCCTTCAGAATACTGCATTCCTACTTGTGTGTAGAGAAAAAAAAAAAAATCCTACAGAGTTCAACTGCACAACTGTGACTATAGAGTAGAGAAAGTAAGCTTAAGAACATCTGTAAAAAGGCACAGAGGACATAAACAAATAGATGAAATGATCCCCAGACAAAGCAAGTCAAATATTAAGTGTCAAAACAGTAAACACAACACTTGGGCTGAGCCATTAACACTGTTGATTAAATGAAGAGGCTTTAAAGTATGTGGGACTAGACGTAGCAGTCTCAGAGAGCCTTAATTACAGAAAAGATACACACTTTTAGCGAAAGAATAGTGTTCAATGAGGAAATGAGGCAATGAAGAAAAAATAATTTTATCTTAAAAAAGTTAAAATCTTTCTAAAAAGAATTCTAAAGAAATAACTTAGAATGTATCACTGAAGCTTTGCGGAGAACTTTCAGTGAGAATAAATATATATTGATAGATAGATATAGCTTTCTAAGTAGAAAAATGGTGTTCAAGTCCTGATGGTATAAAGCACATGCTGTTGAGTGGTTTTGAGGTGCAAATGTGGGGTTATAGAGGATGACAAGACAGAAACTCAGGTTGGACTATAAAAGAGAGCATGTAGAAGGAAGTACTTGATCCATTCTATGAGACAGTATCTAGAATGTATACATATAGAAAGGGGATATTGGTGATAGTGAAGTGGTTTGGTGATGTATAACAGGAAAGGCAGAAGCTGAGACTAGTTTATAGGCTGCCCTTTCAGAAAATCAAGTGAAATGACACAAATGTCTGGGATAAAACTGTAAAAAGAAACAGGGTAAACAAGGTATAAAAGTTACTGCCAAGATAAAGCTGACAGAGCACAGTCGTCACCTGGTGGGGAGTCATGGGAGTGTGGTACATATTTAAGAGTTATGATCAAAGGTAACCTCAAGTTTGAAACCTCATTATTCTATAAAGTGGTCATCAGCAGATTGGCAATACCTTCAGTTGAGAAAAAAAAACTTAAAAAAAGGCAAATTTTCTGGGAAATAGGCTTTTTATTAAACAATTCATGCTCAAATAGTTATATACTGAGTGCCTACGATGTGTAAGTGTTTGAGATATAATGGTAAACAGACAAAATTCTGGCTATTACTGTAAGATTCCTAATATTTGTGAACTTCAGTTCAGTTCAGTCGCTCAGTGATGTCTGACTCTTTCATGGACTGCAGAATGCCAGGCTTTCCTGTCCATCACTCTTGGAGCATGCTCAAACTCATATCCATCGAGTCAGGGATGCCATCTTACCATATCACCCTCTGCTGTCCACTTCTCTTCCTGCCTTACATATATAATTTGATCTACAGAAAAAATTTAGATATTATTAAACTGAGTAGAAAACCTATCTAAAGATTAAAATTCTGACACATTTGTATTCCTAGCAACTGATAAAACCAAGAGTTAGGGATAAAACTCATTAAAACCTGCTGAGTTAATGAGCTAAGGTGCAACTTAAGGTGCAAAAAGGGGTCTGGAATAGAAAAAGTAAATTGGAAGAATCCACAATGTTTAGAAATGCAATGTAGTATATCTAGTTCAGAGACCTCAGGCTTTTAGAGTAAAGAAAGTGGGTTGAGATTTTAGGAGACTAGTGTTATGGTTGTATTAGCATAGATACTCTACTTAACTTCCTATTCTGATAGAATGTATGTAAATTTCCAGCACAGTTCTGGCATAGTCCTTATTAATAAAGAACTGTTTACAGTTCTGGCAGTTCTCATTAATAAGGAATTACCAAAAACTATGTGATCAAAGTATTAACAGAGAGGCATAGAGTACCATGTGAGCAAATAAGGGTTCTAATTCTGATTTTGAAGGAATCTAGAAAGAACTCACAAAGAAAGATAATTTGAACTGAATTTTTATGGGTGTGTTTTATGGATTAGGTAGAGAGAAAAAATTATATGCAAGACATGAGTGCTCATAGGCCTTTCTGTAAATTACTAGAAGCTTCATATAACTGGACGTAAGGTTGCATTGAGGTTAGTACTGGAAGTAAGATTGGAAAGCAAAGCAAAGGAAGGTCATAGAATGTTTTATTCAGTAGTTTTGCCTGAATCTCGTAGAGATAGAGAAACAAAGGTTGTCAATAAAGGAATAAAATGATCAGATTTGCATTTTAGATCCCCAAATCCAAAATCTTGAAATGCATAGCAAGCTATATGATGAAGCTGGAGGCAAGAAACTCCAATTTGAAAGCTGTAGAAATAGTCTAGGTGAAAAAATGATTGTGTAACTAAAGCTAATAACAATTTAATTTACATGAAATCATATTTTAGGTTTCTACCCCATATATTAATATGTTGTTTTTCAGTGTCTAAGTCATGTCCAACTCTTCTGTAACCCCATGGACTATAACCAACCAGGCTCCTCAGTCCATGGGTTTTCCCAGGAAAGAACACTGAAGTGAGTTGGCATTTGCTTCTCAAGGGAATCTTCCCGACTTAGGGATCAAACCTGTGTCTCCTGAATTGACAAGCAGATTCTTTGTCACTGAGTCACCAAGGAAACCCAGATATATACTAGCAGGATTATAAAAGTTGCCTGTACAAAGCTATGTATTATTTATCATAGCAAAACCCAAAGCAACCCAAATGTCTTTTGAGAGGAGACTAGTATACAAACTATGGTATGAGTTTGTACCATTGGTGTGCTAAACGTTGGTGTGCAGTGAGTTATTCAGTGAAAGAGAAGTGCCTCTATATACCTCTGTGGAATGACCTCAATGATATATTATGTGAGAGAAAGAAAGGCAGAGACACATATATGCACAGTAGCATTTATCTAAAAGAAGGTGTATTTACTATAGGGACAGAAAGTCAGGATGAAGAGGAAGAAGCAATAAACCTTCTATGGTTATTCGGGTTTTTACTGTTTTAATTTATTTAAAAGTAGATAATTCTGGCATTTTCTATAGTGGGATATCTCCTAAATACAAAAATTTACACTACTTTCCCTAAACACATTGTTAATGCTAATATTGATATTACAATTTACAAAGCCAATGAATTATTATGCTGATGATCTTGTAAAAAGTGTTGGAGAAAGGTGATACCTTTTTACTGTAACTTTATAAAAAAATTAATTTATTTTAATTGGAGACTGATTACTTAAGATCAAAGAGGGTAAGTAAAACACCTGGCAGTTTAGAACTGGAAATTTCTGTATGTATTAATGACTTATTTTATATTTTCAATAAAATATGTATTTTCTAGTTCCACATACTAAAGACTTAGAAATAATGACTAATCTATAAAAATCAGCATTTCTTGTGCACATTTTATGGTATCTAATACTATACCCACCTAAAATACATTTCAAGTGTAGGGAAATGACTCATTTCAGGTCTATGGCAGAAACAGTACAAATGCACTTGGAACAGTGAGTTGTAACAGAAAGAAATGAAGACATTATAATTACTGAGTTCATGTTGAGATTTTTCAGCAGCTAACTGGAAGATCTTTCCATTGATTGAATATGTGATAATTTAGATATCAAAAGATACATTATAACACATCACTGTTAAATCCATGGCATCATAGTGATAACTTTAAAAAGAGAGGCTTCATTGGTCTACTTTATAAGGTGTTAGGAAACCAAGTCATAAATTTTTAACATAAATTTTTCATTTTAGCATCATATTTGATTTATAGAAGAGTTGGAGAAGTACTATGGAGTGTTTCCCTATACCCCTCACCTAGTTTGTTTCATTTAATATAATGCTATATTACCTTACTTTGGTATATTTATCCAAACTAAGAAACTGACACTAGCATGTTATTCTTAAACACACACACACACACACACACACAAAACAACAACAACAACAACAACAACAAACTCCAGACTTTGTGTTTTACTGGTTTTTCCATTACTGTTTTACTCTGCTGCAGAATACTTCAATTCATTTAGCTGAACCCAGGTCTCCTGCGCTGCAGGCAGATTATTTGTGTCTCTGTTTTTCTGCAAGTTTCATCATCTTTGTTTCTCATGATCTCAAAGGTAGGATGAGTATAAAACAGGAGTTTTGTAGAATGTTCTCCAGTTTGGATTTGACACTTTTCTCATGCTAACTGAGACTATAGAATTTTGGTAAGAATACCATAGAATTGAAGTGCCCTTCTTATCACATCATACAGGGTTCCATGCTATTCCCATTGACATAGCTAGTGATAATTTTCATCATCTGGTTAAAATATTTGCAAGGTTTTTCCACTGTAAGGTTGCAGTTTTTCCATTCCTTAATCTAGTCCATAGAAGTGAGTCATGAAGTATGGCTCACTCTCCAGGATAAGAGGATATCTACATGTATTACTTGGAATTTTATAAGGAAGATTTGTCTCTTATACCCTCACTCTTAAATTTACTTTTTTGTTTAAATAAATATGAAGAAAAGTGAAAATGAAAGTCACTCAGTTGTGTTTGACTCTGTGACCCCATACAGTCCATGGAATTCTCCAGACCAGAATACTGGAGTGGATAGCTGTTATCTTCTCCAGGGGATCCTCCCAACTCAGGGATCAAATCCAGGTCTCTGAGTCACCAGAGAAGCCCATGAATACTGCAGTGCGTAGCCTAGTCCTTGTATAGCAGACCTTCTCAACCCAGGAAACAAACCAGGTCTCCCGCCTTGCAGGCAGATTCTTTCCCAGCTGAGTGACATATTCATTTTATACTTTGGTCTATAATCCAAAATTAACTGATTTACTAATTATTCTGTTGCTTCAGTTCAGTTCAGTTCATGTTCAACTCTTTGCAATCCCATGGACTGCAGCATGCCAGGCCTCCTTGTCTACCACCAACTCCCGGAGCTTGCTCAGACTCATTTCCATCAAGTCGGCAATGCCATACACACCTTATCCTCTGTCATTCACTTCTCCTCCCACCTTCAATCTTTCCCAGCATCAAGGTCTTTCCCAGTGAGTCAGTTCTTTGCATCAGGTGGCCAAAGTATTGGCATTTCAGCTTCAGCATCAGTCTGTCTAATGAATATTTAGGACTGATTTCTTTTAGGATGGACTGGTTTGATCTCCTTGCTGACCAAGGGACTCTGAAGAGTCTTCTCCAACACCACGGTTCAAAAGCACCACTCTTCGACTATCAGCATTTTTTTATGGTCCAACTCTCACATCCATACATGACTGCTGGAAAAACCATAGCTTTGACTAGATGGACTTTTGTCAGCAAAGTAATGTCTCTGCTTTTTAATATACTGTTTAGATTGGTCATAGCTTTTCTTCCAAGGAGCAAGTGTCTTTTGATTTCATGATTGCAGTTACCATCTGCAGTGATTTTGGAGCTCAAGAAAATAAAGTATGTCACTGTTTCCACAGTTTCTCTACATATTTGCCATTAAGTGATGGGACCATATGCCATGATCTTAAGTTTTTTGAATGTCAATTTTTAAGCCAACTTTTTCACTCTCCTCTTTCACCTTCATCAAGAGACTCTTTAATTCTTCTTCACTTTCTGCCATAGCTTTCTGCCATCTGTGTATCTGAGGTTATTGATATTTCTCCCAGCAATCTTGATCCCAGCCAAGCATTTTGCATGATGTATTTTGCATAGAAGTTAAATAAGCAAGATAACAATATATAGCCTTGACATACTCCTTTCCCAATTTGAAACCAGTCTGTTGTTCCATGTTTGGTTCTAACTGTTGCTTCTTGACCTGCAAACAGATTTCTCAGGAGGCAGGTCAAGTGATCTGGCATCCCCATCTCCTGAAGAATTTTCCACAGCTTGTTGTGATCCACACAGTCAAAGGCGTTGGCATAGTCAATAAAGCAGAAGCAGGTGTTTTTCTGGAACTCTCTTGCTTCTTCAATGATCCAATAGATGTTGACAATTTGATCTCTGATTTCTCTGCCTTTTCTAAATCCACTTTGAACATCTGGAAGTTCTCAGTTCATGGATAATTTTGAGCATTACTTTGCTAGTGGGTGACATGAGTACAACTGTGTGGTAGTTTTAACATTCCTTGGCATTGCCTTTCTTTGAAATTGCAGTGAACACTGACCTTTTCTGGTCCTGTGGGCACTGGCGAGTTTTCCAAATTTGCTGGAATAGTGTGTGCAACACTTTAACAGCATCATGTTTTAGGATTTATAATGGATCAATTGAAATTTCATCACCTCCACTAGCTTTGCTCATAGTGATACTTCCTAAGGCCCACTTGACTTCACATTCTAGGATGTCTGGCTCTAGCTGAATGATCACACCATTGTGGTTATCTGGATTATGAAGATATTTTTTGCTTAGTTCTTCTTTGTATTGTTTGTTGCTTACATTGGTCCATATTTGGGCATTTGGAACTATTGTTATGACACCATCCTCTTGTTTTTTTAATATTCCCATGCTTATTATGAGTTCTCTGATACCTTAGTTTGTAAAGAATCTGCCTGCAATGCAGAAGACCCAGATTTGACCCCTGGTTTGGAAGATATCCTGGAGAAGGAAATGGCAACCCACTCCTGTATTCTTGCCTTGGAAATACCATGGAGAGAGGAGCCTGGAAGGCCACTGTCCGTGGGGTCGTAAGAATCAGACACCACTTAGTGACTACACCATCACATGCTTATTGTGTGTCTTCCTTGGTGTCTCAGATGGTAAAGAATCTGCCTGCAATGCAGGAGACTCTGGTTCAATCCCTAGGTCAGGAAGATCCCTTGGAGCAGAGAATGGATACCCATTCCAGTATTCTTGCCTGGAGGATTTCATGGACACGGAAATCTGGTGGGTTACAGTCTATAGGGTCACAAACAGTGGAACATAAGTGAACAACTATTATTGCTTTTATGTGTTATTTCTGTTGTAGCCTTAGTATGGTACATTTCTTTAAAGAGTCCTATTTCCTCTTATTAGAACATGAAATTAAAAAAAAAAATCAGGGGCAATGAGTTTGCTCATTGTTACTGGGTTTTCATTGCTTCCAGGTTTTCAGTAAGATAGAGCTTGTATACTAACCTATATATGAAGTGAAGAAGTGAAGTGAAGTTGCTCAATCGTGTCGGGCTCTTTGCGACCCTATGGACTATAGCCTACCGGGATCCTCCATCTATCAGATTTTCCAGGCAAGAATACTGGAGTGGGTTGCCATTTCCTTCTCCAAGAGAACTTCCCAGCCCAGGGATCGAACCCAGGTCTCCCACATTGTAGGCAGAAGCTTTACCATCTGAGCCACAAGGGAAACCCAACCTAGTATACATACATACTGAAAGTTATTTTTCTAGCTATCCATCTGTACTGTGCTGTGTTAAGTTGCTTCAGTCATGTCCAACTCTTACAGCCCCTTGGACTGTAGCCTGACAAGCTCCTCTCTCCATGGGATTCTCCAGGCAAGAATACTGGAGTGAGCTGTCATTTCTTACTCCAGGTTGTCCATCGACATATGTATTAAACTAAATATGAATTCATACTAATGTTTCCAGATCAAATCCAGCACTACAGAGTTAATTGTAGCCTCCATTTTTCTCATATTGTTAGATATCAAAAGAAATTATATCTGGAATATATTATATCACTCTTAAATCTATGACATTATAATCACGAGTTTAAAAAGAAACTATTCTCATTATTCTTTATATGTTAGGAAATCAATTCATAACTTCTCTCTAACCATGAGAAACATGGTTCCCACAGTCAAGTAAAATATATTTACTTATGACATAAATCTGAATCTAAATTTTCCAAAGCAATTTAATTTTTTTACAGTATTTTTGTTTTCATCCACTCATGATTACTGGAAAATCATGTATACTATTTTTGATTTTTTGCATACTTGGAACACAATGAATTCTATAGACATTAAAATAAATGGGTGACATTATCTATGGCTTTATGTCCTATAAGAGATGTCCTATAAGAGGCCAATGCATTAAATAGACTAATACCAACAGTTTAGTAAATATATTTTCTTATGTATTTATTAACTAAATCATTTCTTGGTAGAGTTTAGATTTTTCAGTACATACATATTTTTCCCCAATTAAACTGGACCATTTTGATTTTCATATAGGTTGATGAAATCACTTTCCAGCAATGTGAATATCCCATTGCCTCATTGTTGTACCTTTTAATTTATTTGTCAAACATGCTTGAAATCAGCACACTAATCTTACCCTATAGCAGTTGGTTGATTAATTTATTTTTTGTCTTCTACCTCATAGAGTTTCTCCATGAAACTGACTGACTTTGAGTATGATTTTAATGTTGATAAATTATCTCTCCTTCAAAACCACAGAATCTTCAAACACTCAAAAAAAAAAAAAAATGTAAACCTACTTCAGTGGTAGAAACTGATATGATTTATCTCCTTCAAGGTAAGAATTATGGTATACTAAACATGAATCTATGTCTCCCTAATGTTAATTCCTCATCTTAATACTTACTTAAGGATAGAAATCATCAAGTAAAGTATCATGGGAAAGTTAGTACTTGAGCATGATTACAAAACCTGGATAGTTATCTTTTGTTGAATAATGGAGAAGCATTCCAGACAGAGGAAAGAAGTGGGTATGCGTTAGAAACAAAAGGTAACCCAGAAGTAGGAGTCAAGATGGCAATTAGTAACCAATGGGGCTTCCCTGAAGACTCAGCAGTAAAGCATCTGCCTACAATGCAAAGATTCAGAAGACACAATTTCTATCCCAGGGTCTAGAAGATCACCTGGAGGAGGGCATGGCAGTTCACTCTAATATTCTTGCCTAGAGGATCCCATGGACAGAGGAGCCTGGCAGGCTGCAGTCCACAGAGCTGCAAAGAGCTGGACGTGACCAACTGAGCATGCAGTGACTGAGCATGCAGCATGCACATAGTCAGTTGGACTCAAGAGTTTGGTTAAAGCCAGACTTTGAAGAGTTCGGCATATGTGGACATTAAATAAATATTTGTAAAAAAAACTGACAAGAGATACAAAAGGGGTGTTGAGTCATATGTTTCTCCTCTACCTTGTTAACAAATGCTATTGTGCTTCTTTTAGTTATGAAGTTACAGGTTGTTTTGCTTAACTTGATTCATATATAGACAGTTGATGGAGAATTGATGAAATTATTTGGGTAATCAAGCTTTTCCAAAATGTTATTTCAGATTTAAAAAGCAAATATTGTATTGTTATTTCCTGTTTAAACAACCACACTGGACACATTCATAAATTAGACATTTAATATTTAAAAGTTTAATTCAATTTTGGACAGTTTAATAGTGATGACTATAATTGTTCTTTATTAGGCAACTACTGTGATATAAGAATGCAAGTTTTAGTTCTTAAAAAAATAATCTTCCAATGTAAGTATTACTAACT
>SJYC01080301.1:0-46724 GCA_006408675.1 Madoqua kirkii | reverse complement strand
TACTAACTTTTCTTTAGAGATGAGAAAATTAAAGCATAAACTGTTTAAGTAACAAGTCCAGTGTCACATAGCTAGAAATGGTACATCAGGATTCAAAGAAATATCTAATTCAATAAACATCACATATATTTATGAAAAAAGCCAAATGTTTGCTTTACAACAATTATTATCATTGTCATGGCTCTGATTTAAGCTGAAGCTTATGCATCATTAATGAAAGAAAAATTATGTATATTTGCATTTTATTTTATTATTTTATTATTATTCCTCACTGGATCATTTAACAAAAATGCCATGATAGCAAAGTTAGATCAGTTGTAATTACTTCTTCCAGCTTAACAAATATAAATGATTGGTTAAAAAGGAAAAAAAAATATTTAAAAAGGGAAATACACAGGCACATTCTAGTTACATAAACATTTAGTACTTGGAAGAAAGTGTGAAAGTGTTAGTCTTTCAGTCATGTCCAGTGGTTTGTGACACTGTGGAGTCTAACCCACGTAGTCTTCTCTGTTCATGAGATTCTCTAGGGGAGAATACTTGAGCAGGTTGTCATTTCCTTCTCTAGGAGATATTCCCCACCCAGGGATCTAACCAGGTCTCCCACATTGCAGGCAGATTATTTACTATCTGAACCACCAGAGAGGGCCTGTACTTGAAGCAACTCCGATAGTTGATGTATAATAGAATCACCTTCTTCCCTATCATTAATCATAAACACCCTAGTTTATTACACTTAGTTTATAATTTTTTTCCAGATTCCTTTTCTTTCTTCCTTTTTTTGTCACATAAGATTGAGTTGTATGCATTTAGTCACATTTTATCCAACTGTATTCCTTTAGATATATTTGACTGTGAATGAATGTATTTGGCATAGTATTTTTAACAAAAATAACATGGAGTCATACTGATATAACTTTCAAGATAATTCTGCTCATAAAATTTTCTGGTTTTCTGAATGTTCAAAACATTCTTGTGCAATGTTGGTCTGCCAGCACACTTCTTAGTCCAAAAGAGAGACTATAGATAAGCTATTTAAAAAGTGATCAGTTACAACTATCCCCAGATACACTCTTAACATGGGATTATTTTAAAAACTTTACTAGAAGAAAACAAAACTACATTTTTTACAAAATATGTATAATTATACACAATAAAACACTGCATGCAACTCATATATATCAAAGAAAGCATTCAGTTAAGTTCAGTCACTTATCACATTCAACTCTTTGTGACTCCATGGACTGAAACACTCCAGGCTTCCCTGTCCTTCACTATCTCCTATAGTTTGCTCAAACTCATGTCCATTACATTGGTGATGACATCCAACCATCTCATGCTCTGTCACCCTCTTCTTCTCCTGTCTCCAATCTTTCCCAACATCAGGGTCTTTTGCAGTAAATTTGTACTTTTCATCAGGTAGTCAAAGTATTCAGTTCAGTTCAGTCGCTCAGTAGTGTCTGACTTTGTGACCTCATGGACTGCAGCACGCCAGGCTTCCCTGTCCATCACTGACTCCCAAAGTTCAAACTGGTGTCCATTGAGTCAGTGATGCTATCCAGCCATCTTATCCTCTGTAGCCCCCTTCTCCTCCTGCCTTCAATCTTTCTCAGCATCAAGGTCTCTTCAAATGAGTCAGTTCTTTGCATCAGGTGGCCAAGGTTTGGAGTTTCAGCTTCAACATCTGTCCTTTCAATAAACACCCAGGACTGATCTCCTTTAGGATGGACTGGTGGGATCTTCTTGCAGTCCAAGGTACTCTCAAGAGTCTTCTCCAACACCACAGTTCAAAAGCATCAATTCTTTGGTGCTCAGCTTTCTTTATAGTCCAACTCTCACACCCATACAAGACTAAGTATTTGAAAAATATTTAGTATTAGGCTTAGTCAAATACTTAGTATTAGACTAAGTCAAAGTATTAGAGTTTCAAAATCAGCATCAGTCCTTCCAATGAATATCCAGGGTTGATTTCCTTAAGGGTTGACTGATTTGATCTCCTTTCAGTCCAAGGGACTCTTGAGTCTTCCCCAGAACCACAGTTCAGAAGCATCAGTTCTTCAGTGCTCAGTCTTCTTTATGGTCCAACTCTCACATCTGTACATGATCACTGGAAAAACCATAGCTTTGACTATAGGGACCTTTGCTGGCAAAATAATGTCTCTGATTTTTAATACAGTGTGTAGGTTTGTCATAGCTTTTCTTCTGAGGAGCAACTGTCCTTTAAATTATGGCTGCAGTCACCATCTGTGGTCACTTTGGAGCCCAAGAAAAAAAAAGCTTGTCATTGCTTCCATTTTTTCCATCCATTGCCCATAAAAGGATGAAACTGGATGCTGTGTTCTTAGTTTTTTGAATGTTAAGGGTTTTATTTATTTTTTACTTTTATATTTTTAATAAAAATTTGTTTATTTTAACTGGAGATTAATTACTTTACAATATTGTATTGATTTTGCCATACATCAACATGAATCCCCCACAGGTATACATGTGTTCCCCATCCTGAACCCCCCTCCCTCCTCCCTCCCTGTACCATCCCTCTGGGTCGTCTCCCAGTATCATGCATCAAACCTGGACTGGCGGTTTGTTTCATATATGATATTATACATGTTTCAATGCCATTCTCCCAAATCATCCCACCCTTTCCCTCTCCCACAGAGTCCAGCTAGTTTTTTTTTTTTTTTCTCTCTCTCTCCCAGTTTATCTTCATCAAGAGGCTCTTTAGTTCCTCTTCACTTTCACTCATTGAGGTGGTATAATATTTCTCCAAGCCATCTTGATTCCAGCTTCTGTTTCATCCAGCCCAGCATTTTGCATGATGTACTCTGCTTATAAGTTAATAAGCAGAATGACAATATACATCTTTGACCTACTCTTTTCCCAAATTTGAACCAGTTCATTGTTCCCTGTTCAGTTATAACTGTTGCTTTTTGACTTTCATAAGGATGTGTCAGGAGGCAGATAAATTTGTCTGGTATTCATACCTCTTTAAGAGTTTTCCATAGTTTGTTGTGATCCACACAGTCAAAGGTGTTAGCATAGCCAATGAAGCGGAAATAATCTTTCCCCCTAGAATTCCCTTGCTTTTTCTATGATCCAGTGGATATTGCATTTTGATCTCTGGTTCCTCTGTCTTTTCTAAATCCAACTTGTATATCTGGAAGTTCTCAGTTAATGCATTTTGATGCATATCTTAAAGAATTTTGAACATTATGTTTCTAGCATGTGAAATGAGCACAATTGTGTCACAGTTTGAACATTTTTGACATTTCCCTTCTGTGGGATTGAAATGAAAAATGACCGTTTCCAGTCCTGTGATCACTGTTGACTTTTCCAAATTTGTTGGCATATTGAGTGCATCACTTTTACAGCATCATCTTTTAGGGATTGAAATAGCTTGGCTGGAATTCCTTCACCTCCACTAGCTTTGCACATATGCTTCCTAAGGCCCACTTGACTTCACACTCCAGGCTGTCTGGCTCTAGGTGAGTGATCACACCATCATGGCTACCTGGGTCATTAAGATCTTTTTTGTATAGTTCATCTGTGTATTCTTGCCACCTGTTCTTAATATCTTCTGCTTCTGTTAAGCCCATACTACTTTTCTTCTAAGGGATTTTTGCCTCGAGTAGTAGATACAATTATCATATGAATTAAATTTGCCCTTTCCCGACAAGTTTTGTTCTCTGATGCCTAAAACGTCAATGTTCATTATTACCATCTCCTGTTTGACCGCATCTTATTTACTTTGATTCATGGACTTAACCTTCCAGGTTCCTATGCAATATTTTTCTTTACAGCATCAGACTTTGCTTTCACCACCAGACACATCCACAAGAAGGCATCGTATACACTTTGGTTCAACCTCTTCATTTTTTTTGGAGTTATTTCTCCACTCTTCTCCAGTAGCATATTGGAGACCTCCTGATCTGGGGAGATTATCTTTCAATGTCATATATTTTTACCTTTTCATATTGTTCATGGTGTTCCCAAGGCAAGAATGCTGAAGTGGTTTGTCTTCCCTTAAGTCAACCACGTTTCTTCAGAAGTCTCCAACTATGACCTGTCCAAATTGGGTGGCCCTGCATGGCATGGCTTACAGTTTCATTGAGTTACACAAAGCTGTGATCAATGTAATAATTTTAGTTAGTTTTCTGTGATTGTGTTTTCCATACTGTCTGCCCTCTGATGGATGAGGCTGAGGGGGTTGTGCCAACTTCCTTATGGGAGAGACTGGTTGTGGGGAAAACTGGGTTCTTGCTCTGGTGGACAGAGCTGTGATCAACAAATCTTTAATACAATTTTATGGTTATGAGTGAGGCTGGGTCCGTCTCTGTAGTTTGGCCTGAGGCAGCCTTGTCCTGGAATCTTGTACTCTCCACGGAAGTGCTAACGTCTTTGTTAGGCCTAATGGCAACCTCCTCCAAGAAGACATGCCAACACATTGGCAGTGTTGGACCAATGCCCTGGCAGTGGTTCTGATCCCACAGCAGGCCACTGTGAACCCACGCCTCTCCCCAAGACTCCCAAACAGCATTCTTCTATCCTGCCATCTAACTTGAAACCAAAGAAAACATGATTATTGGTTATTTGGGGGATGAGATATCATAAGTATTTTGATATTCTTTTATATATTTTACATACTTTCAAAAGTTCTACCTTAGCCTGTAGTGATTTATGGAGATATGGTTGATTTATAGTATTGTATCAATTTCCAGTGTACAACATAGTGATTCAATGTTTTTGTAGATTGTACTCCATTTAAAATTTTAAAAAAATTATTAAATTCTAGTGCTGTGCAATATACCCTTATGCCTTGTTTATTTTATACTTAGTAGTTTGTACCTCTTAAGCCCTTCCCCTTATCTTGCATCCTTCCCTCTTACCTCTTCCTGCTGCTACTGTTAGGTCACTTCAGTCGTGTCCGACTCTGTGCGACCTCAGAGATGGCAGCCCACCAGGCTCCCCCGTCCCTGGGATTCTCCAGGCAAGAACACTGGCATGGGTTGCCATTTCCTTCTCCAATGCATGAAAGTGAAAAGTGAAAGTGAAGTCACTCAGTCGTGTTCGACCCTCAGCGACCCCATGGACTGCAGCCTACCAGGCTCCTCCATCCATGGGATTTTCCAGGCAAGAGTACTGTTGTGGGATGCCATTGCCTTCTCCTTACCTATTCCAACTAGTAACCAATTGTTTCTTCCCTATATCTGTGAGTCTGCTTCTCTTTTATTAAATTCATATTTTTTCTTTTAATTCCACATTTAAGTCATAACACACAGTGTTTGTCTTTCTCTTGATTTATTTGGCTCAGTTTAATACCTATCTGGTCATCCATGATTTTGCAAAGGCAAATGTTCATTCTTTTTTAAAGCTGAGTAATATTCCATTGCATGTATGCTGCATCCTGTTTATTTATTCATTTGTGATGGACACTTAAGTTTCTTCCATATCTTGGCTTATGGAAATGATGCTGCTATGAATTTTGGGGTACACATCTATTTTCCAGTTAGTTTCATTTTCTTTGGATGTGTAACCAGATTAGAATTGTTGAATTATATACTAGGTCTATTTTTACTGTTCTTAAGAAAGTCCACATTGTTTCCCACAGTCACTACACCAACTATCATTCCCATTAACAGTGTACAAGGTTCACTTTTCTCCAACATTTTTTATTTGTGATCTTTTTGATAATAGCCATTCTGATACATGTGAGGTGATATCTCATTTTTGTTTGGATTTGTGGGTTCCTTGTGCATAGCAATGATGAACATATTTTCATATGCTTTTTGACCATATCTATGTCTTTAAAAAATTTTTGTTGGTGTCTTCTGCCTATTTTTTAATTGGATTGTTGTTTTGATATTGAGTTATATGAACTGCTCATATATTTTGGATAATGACTCCTTGCCACTCACATCATTTGCAAATATTTCTTTCCACTCAGTAGGTTGTCTTCACATTTTCTTGATGGTTTCTTTTGCTGCGTAAAAGCTTTAAAGTTAAAGTAAGCCTCAGTTTTAATTTTGCTTTTGTTTCTTTTGCCTTAGGAAACAATTTCAAAAAATATGGCTGATTTATATGGACAGGGAGGCCTGTCATGCTTCAGTTCATGGAGTCACAAAGAGTCAGACATGGCTGAGTGACTGAACTGAACTAAACTTAATATCAAAAAGTATTCTCTCTATCTTTACTTCTATAAGTTTTAATGATTTTAATCTTACATTTAATCCATTATGAGTTTATTTTTGTATGAGGTATCAGAATATGTTATAATTTCCCCCTTTTATGTGTAGGTGCACAGTTTTCCCAGCAGCACTTGCTGGAGAGACTATCTTTCCCCTACTGTATATTCTTGCCTCTTTTGTCATAGACTAATTGACTATAAGTACACAGGTTTATTTATGGGCTCTCTACTCTGTTTTATTGATCTACATGTTTTTTTTTTCTGGAGAGGGGATGGGGCTAATAACACACTCTTTTGATTTCTGTAGCTTTGTAGTATAGTCTGAAGCCAGAAAGCATACCACCTATAGCTCTGTTCTTATTTCTCTAGAGTGCTCTGGTTATTCAGTGTCTTTTGTGATCCCATGTAAACTGTATATATACTTGTTCTAATTATGTGGAAAATGTCATTGGTATTTTGATAGAGACTGCATTGATTTGTAGATTGCCTGAGGTAATATGATCATTTTAACAATCATTTTTTCCAGTCCTTGAACATGCTTTATTTTACTATCTGTTCATGTCATCTTCAACTTATTTTTGTTCAGTGTCTTATAGTTTGTTCAGTAAAATTCTTTTATAATATTTTCTTAGATTAGCTCATTTTATTATTTCAATGCAGTTATAAATGAAATTGTATTATGTTTTTGATACTTTGCTGTTAGTGAGTATTTCTGTATATTAGTTTTGTATCCATTCTTAGGTTGTTTATTCTATATGCATAAAGAAAGTTAGAATATAGGTCAGACAGATGGTAGACAAAGGAAAAACATAGCAACTTGTGGACTTGGTTGTATTATGAAAGACTTAAATACTGTGATGATAGTATCCAAATTTTTCTTCATTCTCTACTAATTAAAAAAACACACATTCTAATGTAAATTTAGTGATATTTATAATAATTTGCATTTATTATGACCCAAAATATGTTTGAACATTCAGTTCAGTTCAGTCACTCAGTCGTGTCCAACTTTTGCAACCCCATGAATTGCAGCACGCCAGGCCTCCCTGTCCATTACCAACCCCCGGAATTCACTCAGATTCACGTGCATCGAATCAGTGATGCCATACAGCCATCTCACCCTCTGCCTTCCCTTTCTCCTCCTGCCCCGAAGCCCTCTCAGCATCAGAGTCTTTTTCCAATGAGTCAACGCTTCGCATGAGGTGGCCAAAGTACTGGAGTGTCAGCTTTAGCATTATTCCTTCAAAAGAAATACCAGGGTGATCTCCTTCAGAATCAGGATTTGAACATTAGCTATATCTTATCAGTTTAATGTATTTGGACATTAAACCAATTTGTGGAGAAAAGTCATTGAATTTTCTTTATAATTGGAAAAAATAAAATGTATATGATTGAAATGGACAAGGTACTTCCAGAACAAGCATAAAAGTATGTAAAATATCTTGGTTGGAGTAGAATCCATATCCCATAAGTGAAATTCATAGTAAGACAGAGAAGGAACATGTCAGATGGATAGAGGAATTTGAGCAACACCCAGACTATGCCAATGTGTAAAAGAGTGATTGCATATTTTCTAATGGCAGATGTATGTAATTTCTTAGGTAAGCCATTGAAACTGAATATTAAGAAATAGGAAGTAAAGAATATTTCAATTTAATCTTTTTCACAAGAGGAAAATCTTTTACTTTTCCCTAAAATATTGTTTTTATAATTTATCAGTAAAATCTAGTAGCATATTCTGTATCTTCCAGTACGAATTTGTGAGAGAGCGGTTTGATCAAATACATTTCATTAGTTTTGAAATTTTGCTTTAATTCTTTAAGATACAGGCATTTGAAGATCTGGTTATAATTTTGGTTTGTTTTGGTACTGGGTTTAATGACCAGCAAAGTTAAAAGTAAACTGTAAGTGTATACAGATGCAAATGGAACAAGTTTACTGTATTATTTACTGTATCCACTCATTATATTTATTTTTTCATTGATTCAACCAATGAATTATTCAAACTGTGTTGAAGCCTTGCATTTAGTTTTTTTTCTTTCCTTTTTTTTTTATGAGAACCCTTAGGATTTATCCTCTTAACAGCTTTCACATACAACTTAGAGCAATGTTACTTATATTTATCATGTTATATATTACATCCCTGGTACCTACTTATCTTGAAACTGGAAATTTGTACTTTTGATTGCTTTCATTCAGCTCCACTTCCCCTTAATTTCCTCTCTAGTACCTGCATATCTTATCTTATTCTGAGTAGCTTTGTTTATTTTTTGGTATAATTGACCTAAAGTTCTATGTCAATTCCTGGTACATAATATAGTGATTTACCATTTCTATACATTTCAGAATGACCACTTGGCTAGGATAAGCCTATTTATGAAGTATCACCAAATAAAGATATTACATGATTATTGACTATATTCCTCATGCCGTACATTCTATAACAATACCAGTTATTTGTGGTCTTTTTGATAATAGAAATTTTACCAGGTATGAGATGATATCTCATTGTAGTTTTGATTTGATTTTCCTTCTGATTAGCGGTGTTAATTGTCTCTTCATATGCCTCTTGGCCATCTGCATGCATTTTTTGAAAAAAAAAAAAAAGTCTATTAAGGTAGTCTTTCCACTTTTTAATAGGTTTTCTTTTCTGTGTTGACTTATGTGAGTTCTTGTATACTTTGAATATTAATGCCTCATAGGATATATTATTTGTAAATAGCTTCTCGAATTCAGCATGTGGCCTTTCCTTTCTATTGATAACTTCTTTTCCTCTACAAAAGCTTCCTAATTTGATGTAGTTCCATTTGTTTACTTTTGTTTCTGTCTCCCTTGCCTGGGGAGATATATCCATATTTATTAGCAAGACCAATATAAAAACGTGTACTGTCTATGTTTTCTTCCAGAAGTTTTATGACTTCAAGGGCCACATTTAAGTCTTTAATCTACTTACCAAGTTGAATGTAATTGATACTTTCAATTTTTCAAATGGATTTTATGTGCATGGTGTCAGAGAGTAGTCCAGTTAGATTCTTTTGCACGTAACTGTTCAGTTTTCCCAACAACATTTATTTAAGAGGATATCATTCTCAGTTGTATATTTATTTCTGAGCTCCTATTCTGTTTCATTGACTATCTGTCTGTCTTTGTGTAATATCATACTTGTTTTATTATTGTAACTTTGTAGTATACTTTGGAGTCAGGGAACCTGATATATCCAGCATTGTTTGTCTTTATCAAAATTCTTTTGGCTATTCAGATGCTTTTGTGATTCCAAAACAACTTTAGAACTATTTTTTGTAGTTTTGTGAAAAAAAAAATGTCATTTGTATTTTGGTAGAGATTACGTGAAACTGTAGATTGCCTTTGGAAGTATACTGATATTAAAAATACTAATTCTTTCAATCCATGAACACAGTATACCTTTCTATCTGTTTGTGAAATCTTCAATTTCTTTTGCCAGTGTGTTTTCTGAGTACATGTCTTTTTACCTTCGAAGTGAGATTTATTTCCAGGTATTTTATTCTTTTTTGATGTAGTTGCAAATGAGAAATGTCATTTGTATTTTGGTAGAGATTACGTGAAACTGTAGATTGCCTTTGGAAGTATACTGATATTAAAAATACTAATTCTTTCAATCCATGAACACAGTATACCTTTCTATCTGTTTGTGAAATCTTCAATTTCTTTTGCCAGTGTGTTTTCTGAGTACATGTCTTTTTACCTTCGAAGTGAGATTTATTTCCAGGTATTTTATTCTTTTTTGATGTAGTTGCAAATGAGATTATTCTCTTAATTTCCATTTCTGATAGTTTATTTCTAATGTATAGAAATGCAACAGATCTATTAATCTTAAATAATAGAGCTTTACTGAATTCATTGATGAATTCTAGGAGCTTTGAGTGACGTCTTTGGGATTTCTTAAAGATAGTATGATGTCATGTTCAAAAAATAGTTCTATTAATACTTCTTCTTTCTTAACTTACATTCATTTTATTTTTTAAAAAAATATTTATACTTTATTTTACTTTACAATAATGTATTGGTTTTGCCATACATTGACATGAATCCACCACGGGTGTATAAGAGCTCCCAATCCTAAATCCCCCTCCCACCTCCCATCCCATATCATCTCTCTGGATCATCCCCATGCACCAGCTCCAAGCATCTTATATCCTCTATCAAACATAGGCTGGTACTTCGTTTCTTACATGATAGTATACATGTTTCAATGCCATTCTCCCACATCATCCCACCCTCTCCCTCTCCCTCAGAGTCCAAAAGTCTATTCTACACATCTGTGTCTCTTTTGCTGTCTCGCAGTACGTCAAGGCTGTATATTGTCATCCTGCTTATTTAACTTTTTTAAAATTTTACTTTATTTTACTTTATAATACTGTATTGGTTTTGCCATACATCAACATGAACCCGCCACAGGTGTACACATGTTCCCAATCATGAACCCCCCTCCCACCTCCCTCCCCATACCATCTCTCTGGGGCATCCCAGTGCACCAGCCCCAAGCATCCTGTATCCTGCATCGAACCTAGACTGGCAATTTGTTTCCTATATGATATTATACATGTTTCAATGCCGTTCTCCCAAATCATTCCACCCTCTACCTCTCCCACAGAGTCCAAAAGATTGTTCTATACATCTGTGTCTCTTTTGCTGTCTCGCATACAGGGTTATCATTACCATGCATTCTAAATTCCATATATATGTGTTAGTATACTGTATTGGTGTTTTTCTTTCTGGCTTACTTCACTCTGTATAATCAGCTCCAGTTTCATCCATCTCATTAGAACTGATTCAAATGTATTCTTTTTAATGGCTGAATAATACTCCACTGTGTATATGTACCACAGCTTTCTTATCCATTCATCTGCTGATGGACATCTAGGCTGCTTCTATGTCCTGGCTATTATAAATAGTGCTGTGATGAGACCAAGAAACTTTGCTTATTTAACATATATGCAGAGTACCTCATGAGAAACACTAGGCTAGAAGAAGCACATGCTGGAATCCAGATTGCCGGGAGAAATATTAATCACCTCAGACATGCAGATGACACACCCTCATGGCAGAAAGTGAAGAGGAACTCAAAAGCCTCTTGATGAAAGTGAAAGTGAAAAGTGAAAAAAGTTGACTTAAAGTTCAACATTCAGAAGATGAAGGTCACGGCACCTGGTCCCATCACTTCACGGGAAAGAGATGGGAAACAGTGGAAACAGTATCACTTTATTTTGGGGGGCTCCAAAATCCCTGCAGATGGTGACTGCAGCCATGAAATTAAAAGACGCTTACTCCTTGGAAGGAAAGTTATGACCAACCTAGATAGCATATTCAAAAGCAGAGACATTACTTTGCCAACAAAGGTCCATCTAGTCAAGGCTATGGTTTTTCCAGTGGTCATATATGGATATGAGAGTTGGACTTTAAAGAAAGATGAGCACCGAAGAATTGATGCTTTTGAACTGTGGTGTTGGAGAAGACTCTTGAGAGTCTCTTGGACTGCAAGGAGATCCAACCAGTCCATTCTGAAGGAGATCAGCCCTGGGATTTCTTTGGAAGGAATGATGCTCAAGCTGAAACTCCAGTGTTTTGGCCACCTCATGCAAAGAGTTGACTTATTGGAAAAGACTCTGATGCTGGGAGGGATTAGAGGCAGGAGGAGAGGGGGACGACAGAGGATGAGATGGCTGGATGGCATCACGGACTCGATGGATGTGAGTCTGAGTGAACTCTGGGAGTTGATGATGAACAGGGAGGCCTGGCATGCTGCAATTCATGGGGTCGCGAAGAGTTGGACACGACTGAGCGAGTGAATTGAACTGACCAGGGATCAAACCTGGGCCCCAGGCATTGGGAGTTAGGGGCTTTAACCACTGCACCAGCAGGGAAGTCTCTTGCTTTATATTTTACATGTAATCCACTTTTGGTATTTTTGAGATACTTCCTAAAGACATAATTTGCTTTTGATTATTTTCTGGTAATAGGGCTATTTGTCTTAGGGAGATGAGCCCAGAGTAGAGACAGAAAGATTGGACTCCATGCAAGTTACAAATGGGACCATGAGGGTGAAACGTCTGTTTCTCTTACACTGTCTGGGTCAAAATATGCTGTTGGGAGAAGAATGGTTGAACCTAGCATTTAGAAAATATTTATGCTTTTTAGACTCTCAGAGGTAATCCCGAGAGCAGTGAAAACCCTGAATGAGGAACAAAAATAAGTTAGAAAAACTGATGCTTGAACTAAAAAAATAGTCCAGTTTAGTCCTGATTGAAAGTTAAATGGGAGCTAGAGAAGGAGTCTAATAAAGATGTTACAAGTAAATATGAAATGAGGAATACTAACAACTGAACAGTTTTCTTCTTTTCAAAGTTAGGATTTTTATTAATTTTTAAGAACACTTACCCGAATACTGAGCAGTTGGTTGCATGTTGCCCACATTTCTTCTTTGGTCTTTATAATCTGGGGGTGGCCTTGTCAAATGTCTGTTTATCTGATCTTGTGGAGCAATTTTCTCCTAGAAAACACAAATGAAAATATAATAAACTGCATTGTTAGTTTCTCACTTATAAAAATGTATAGTTTCTCACTTGTAAAAATGTATAGATTGTTATTCAAAAAGGTAAGAATATTATTATTCAAAAGGTAACAAATTCTGAATAAACACTGTATTCAAGTCAGTGGCGAATCATGGACCTTATTTAGAGACTGATCTTTTAGATTTCAATTTCCTTATAAAAGTTTAGTTTCTACCTCTCATTAACATTCAACAGGTGTTTTGAGTCTAGTACCTACTCTCATTTTCTTTACTTTGCAATTAGCATTCAGAGAGGACAGATTTTCTATGACTTCAGAGACAGGTATTTCTAGTTTTGTTCTGTAGCACGCTTGATATACTTTGGTACCTTTATGTACTTCTGGTCCCACCATGTGTAGAAGGTGTAGGAACAAGACTGTCAGATAAAATGCAGGACACTCAGGTAGTCTGTGTTTTTATTTGCTAAATTCGTCAACCTGAGAGATAGGAGGAGATAACCTTAGAGGCTTCCCTGGTGGCTTAGAGGATAAAGCATCTGCCCACAATACGGGAGACCCAGGTTCAATCCCTGGGTAGGGAAGATTCTCTGGAGAAAGAAATGGCAACCCACTCTAGTACTCTTGCCTACAAAATCCCATGGACGGACACGACTGAGCGACTTCGCTTCAACCTATCAGATAACTGACATAGGCTTTCTGTACATATTATCTCATTTTCCCCTTCATAAGGTTGATTATTCCTACTTAATCGATAAGGAATGAAAGTGTTAGATAGGAAATTAGGCCTGAGGGGTGGCCTGAGGGGTGGCCTGGCTGAAGAGGATGCAAGCTGATCGCTAAACCCCACCCCAGACACGCCCCAATGCGGCACAGGAGAACTCCCAGATAACGCTAGGAAATAACCAGAGTTGGGTCCAACTCCTGCGCATGCGCCCTAGGCAGCCAGTAGATAGGAACTAACCAGTGGGGCTTCTCCAACTTCTGTGCATGGTCCTTGATGCAAAGTTGTGTCCTCAAGTGACCTTAGGCCGCCGGGAGCCTGTTCAGTTCAGTTCAGTCGTTCAGTCTTGTCTGACTCTTTGCGACCCCATGAACTGCAGCACGCCGGGCTTCCCTGTCCATCGCCAGCTCCGGGAGTTCACTCAGACTCACGTCCATCGAGTCCGTGATGCCATCCAGCTATCTCATACTCTGTCGTCACCTTCTCCTCCTGCCTCCAATCCCTCCCAGCATCAGTCTTTTCCAATGAGTCAACTCTTTGCATGAGGTGGCCAAAACACTGGAGTTTGAGCTTCAGCATCATTCCCTTCAAAGAAATCCCAGGGCTGATCTCCTTCAGAATGGACTGGTTGGATCTCCTTGCAGTCCAAGGGACTCTCAAGAGTCTTCTCCAATACCACAGTTCAAAAGCGTCAATTCTTAAGTTCAGTTCAGTTCAGTCGCTCAGTCGTGTCCGACTCTTTGCAACCCCATGGATTGCAGCACACGAGGCCTCCCCCATCACCAACTCCCGGAATTTACTCAAACTCATATCCATTGAGTTGGTGATGCCATCCAACCATCTCATCCTCTGTTGTCCCCTTCTCCTCCCGCCTTCAATCTTTCCCAGCATCAGGGTCTTTTCCAATGACTCAGTTCAGGTGGCAAAAGTATTGGAGTTTCAGCTTCAGCATCAGGACTTCCAATGAATATTCAGGACTAATTTCCTTTAGAATGGACTGGTTGGATCTCCTTGCAGTCTAAAGGATTCTCAAGAGTCTTCTCCAACACCACAGTTCAAAAGCATCAATTCTTTGGCGTTCAGCTTTCTTTATAGTCTGACTCTCACATCCATACATGACTACTGGAAAAACCATAGCCTCGACTAGATGGACCTTTGTTGGAAAAGTAATGTCTCTGCTTTTGAATATGCGGTCTAGGTTGGTCATAACTTTTCTTCCAAGGAGCAAGTGTCTTCTAATTTCATGGCTGCAGTCACCATTTGCAGTGATTTTGGAGCCCCCCAAAATAAAGTCAGCCACTGTTTCCCCATCTATTTGCCATGAAGTCATGGGACTGGATGCCATGATCTTAGTTTTCTCAATGTTGAGTTTTAAGCCAACTTGTTCACTCTCCTCTTTCACCTTCATCAAGAGGCTCCTCAGTCCTTCTTTGCTTTCCGCCATGAGGGTGGTGTCCCTACAATGGGCTCAGTAAGAGCACCTATTTCACGGTAGAGTGATGGTGCGGTAAGGAGGTGAGAGCCTGGGTGATGCCCTGCCCCCTCTTGTCCTCAGCTTCTCCTCATCTTCATGCTGCTCAGCTTGATTTCTGAGGCCTCAGCTTGGGGGCTGGGCCACCTTCTGGGCCTGAGTCCAGGAAAGAGGCTGGCGGTCTCACAGGACCCTCTGGGAGGCTGGTTGAGATAAAAATAGCCCTTTCCCAGGGAAAGTGAGAGTGCAGTGGGCCCTGCCAGTCAAGCTAGGGGCCTGCAGAGGAGCCATGTTTGAGTGTGGCCCGTCCAAAGCCAGCTTGGAATAGGGGAGACTGAGGCTTCCAGGGGCCCCTCTTTTCCTCCTTTGTGAGTCCCCAAACATTGGCTCCAGAGGAACCCCCACCTCTCCCAGATGGCATCTGTAAAATGCGGGTAACAGTTGCTGTGATGGGGGTTCTTGTGTTAGCATAGTAAAGCGTTCAGCACAATGCCTGGCCCATCCACAGCTGCTGCTCTTCTGAGCTGGGCCTCGGTTTCTACACCTATAAAATGGGCATAGAAATATGGGCCCTTGCAAGACTGAAGTGAGGATTAAATAATAGCATTTGAAAAGTGGTCCTTCTTCCTCTTGTTCCTTCCCTTCCCCACAAATCCAGTCTCCCTGAGAGCCAGGGGCTGGCAGGGGCCTGGGTTCCCACAGATGGGGTGGTGTTTTTGTGGCTGTTTGGGGTGGGAAGAGTGGCTTCTTGATGTCTTAGTAGAAACTGGGGCTGGGAGCATGGCTGGGCATGTTGGGGACAGGAAAGGGCCTGGCAGTCATCTTCCAGGGCACCAAGCTCCCACTCTGCTGAGGACCTGAGTCAGAGGTAAGAGCCCAGATAAGCCACCTCCAGCCCTCCGCTCATCTGTCTTCCCTTTCCTTCCTCGTCCACTCACTGTCTGTCCCAGATGCCTTCCTGTGGCTTCTCCACCAGGAAGCCTCCCCAGTTTGATGGCGGAGGAGCCCTGAGCTGCCTCAAGGGCACTCCTCCTCGCCTGGTACTCTGATTGCCCTCTGTGGGCTTGGTTCCCTGGGGAGTCCAGAGGCATCCCTAGAGGAGGGCCGTGTAGCATTCGTGCCATAACCCAAGGACCTAACCTGAGGCCTGGTACACAGTAGGTACTCAATAAACGTCAGACAGGCAGGTCAAACCTTGGAAGCACAGCTATGATAAGACCCCGCTTTTGGTAGAGAGCATGACCGCAGATGTCTGACTGCCAGGGTTCAAAGCCGGCTCTGCCACCAGCTGGCCGTGTCACAGGAAGCAGGCTGCTCCCACCCCTTCTGCCTCACTTTGCCCTTCTGTAAAATGGAGATGTAGTAGCATCTGGTCTACAGAGGTAGAGTCAGATGAAACAAGGTGACATGTTAAACATGGGGCAGGCCACTTAGCATGTGGCCAGTGGCCCAGGAAAACCTGCCAACGCTAGTCCACGCTCCTGAGATGCTGTGATTCTCTGCTCTGACTCATTCCTGCCCGGATGCTGTCACCCGGAACTCCTTCCTGGTTTGCAGTTTCCCTGTGAGCCACTTTCCCCTTAGCTGTGATCAGGAGGGATGTTAGTCCAGGCAGCCCCGCGGGACCCTGCTGGGCGGGCCCGGGGGTGAGTAACGGGCTCAGAGCTTGGGAAGGGGGGAGATCGCCACGCCCTCCCCAGGCCCAGCCTGGGTGCAGAATGGCTTCTGCCCACCACTTCCAAATCCCTCTCTCCCCAGGCTCCTCCCGCCGCCTCCTCCCTTCCTGCATACACACCTGCTGTCCTGAGAACTTTGGAAGGACCCACAGCCCGTCCCACTCCTTCTAATCCTGTGTTTGAATTCGTGTGTGAAGTGACTGCCTATAAACAACAATAGAGGGTGTCTAGTGAGCACTTATTTCCTGGAATAGGGCTGGCATGTAGTAAGGGCTGGATGAGTGTTTCAGGCTTTAGACAGACACACTCCTGGGAGTGTGGAGCTCCCTTGGGAGCTAGGACTCTAGATTTCTGAGGCTGCCCGAGGGTTGTTGGAGGTTACTGAGCTGACCTGTTACTGAGTAACCCTGTGGAAGGTTACCTGACCACTGCTGACTCATAGCCCAGGAGGGGAAACTGAGGCCCAGAGACTGGGTGGGACAGGCCCACTCACCGAGGGAGGAGGTGACAAACAAGGATTTGAACCTGCCCAAAGCTACATCTGCTCCCACACCACCACGCCCCAGGCCCTCTGTGCCCAGCGAACGCAGAGGAGTCCAAGACTGTCCTAAACGAGCTGAGCACCACTTGCCAGCCTGAATCAGGATGAATCGCTCACCAGGGGTTAGGACCCTGATGACGTTTTAGAAGATTATGTATTGATTGTTGCAAACTGCGGGCAGAGGCTACCCCCAAAACAAGGGGAGAGAAATAGGGAGAGGGGGAGACAGGGAAGAGGAAAAAACAAGGGGGAAAAACCTCTTTCCTCTTTTTTGTTGGAAAATATTCCATTTTCCAAGGAGAAGCATGTACTCTGCACAGGCCCAAAGGCCCGCAGTCTAAGGCGGGGCCGTGAGCACCAGCTCAGAAAAGCGCCAGTGAACGCCAAGTTTCCATTTCAGATCTTTGGGTCCCATGCTACTGAGTCCCCAGGCCCCGTGGGTCACCAGCTGCTCAGCCTCCCAAGCGGAGGACGTGTCTCTTACTTCCCAGCCCTGAACTGGCTGCTCCTGGCACAGCTACCTCCTCCCATGCCCCTCCTGGCCCACCTCCTCACTTTTCCCACAGCAGCAGCTTGGCACGTACAGGTCTGGCACGTACGGAGTACTCGAGACCCCCGCCCCGGTTTCTGCCCAGGGTTCAGCGAACGCCAGTCTCTGCCTTGTGCCAGAAGCCTGGGCTGGGGATGAGAAGGGGCCGGGCTCGCTGGTGTAGGTCTGAGCCTCTGATCACTGTTGCCCCAGCCCTCGCATGCAGCCCAAGTATGGTCTTGCATGCTAAGTTGCTTCAGTCTTGTCCTACTCTTTGCGACCCTATGGAGTGTAGCCCACCAGGCTCCTCTGTCCACAGAATTCTCCAGGCAGTGGGTTGCCATGCCCTCTTCCAGGGGATCTCCCCCACCCAGGGATCGAACCCACGTCTCATGTCTCCTGCATTGGCGGGCAGGTTCTTTACCACTAGTGCCACCCAGGAAGCCCAAGTATGGCCTTGCCCAGCCCTATTCTGGGCACCTGGAGGACATGGACTCTTTCTCATCTTGACCTCTGGGTGGTAGAATGTTCTGGAAGCTCTAACTCCAGGCTCCAGAAGAGAAAATCTCAGGTGGGGCAGGGGTGCCCTCCCAGAGCCGTCTCTCTCTCTTCACCCAGCCTAACCACATGCAGGGCTGGCTGGAAATTTTTTACTTGAGATTACTCCAAAATCAGCTGGGATCCTTCTCCTTTTTGTTTCTGTTTGTCTGCTTGCTTTTGTTCTCCTGACTTTGCTTAAATCTTTTTCTTCTCCCCCCTCTACTTTTTCTGTCTTTTCTACCCTTCTCTTCTGTCTCCTTTTCTTTAAACAATTCAGGCAGGTTAGGAATCACCTGACTTCTGTATGGAAAATCCCATGAACAGAGGAGCTTAGTGGGCTATAGAGTCCATAGTGTCATGAAGAGTCAGACATGACTGAGCGACTGAGCGTGAGTTCAGTATTACTATCACCTCCCCACAATGTTTGCCTCGCCACAAAGCTCTTAACAACTCATTTATACTCCCAAGCATTAATTGGTTCAAAAGAAGGTGCTGAGGATGAGAATAAAGATATAAACAAGTCCTGTGACAGCCGCCCCCCCGAGCAGCCTGACCCTCTTCAGCTCAGCAGTGGAAGGACAGTGGGCGGGGTCCAGGGATATTTTTGTGCCTCCTCTGGGAATACTCTTTTGGATCCAGCTTGTCCACATTGTACGGCACCTTATGACGGTTCACTGGTGCCAGGACGGGTCTATTTACTGCAGTGCTGGCTCCCTGGGGGACCTCAGAGACCATGGCTTAGGCTGTGGGCACTGGAGGCCCATCAGCTAAGAGGCCAGGATTTGAGTCCCATCTCCAACACTTCCTAGCTCTCTGGCTTTATATAAGACCCTTAACCTCTCGGACCTCAGTTTCCACCTTTGGGAAATGGGAATGACCATCATTTCTAATTCATGCTGCCCAAGAGAAGAGTCAGTGAGAGGAACTAGCACAAGCGCTGGGCCAGCACCTGGCTCCCGGTGAGTGCTCAGTGAAGGCACAGGGCTACGCGTGCTCTTACTCACTGTCAGGTCACCAGGGGTGGATCACACACGGTCCCCACCCCAAGGAGGAGGAAGAAGGTGACGCCCTGCCCTGCTACCAGGCCCTCGTGGGCTGGACTGTTTGTGCAAGAATGGATGATGCAACCTGGAGGGCTGCCAGGTGGTGGCAGCCGCCAGTCCTGGAGGGGGCTGTGCTGTAAACAGGCCTGCC
Organism: Madoqua kirkii; assembly: GCA_006408675.1. NCBI lineage: Eukaryota > Metazoa > Chordata > Mammalia > Artiodactyla > Bovidae > Madoqua > Madoqua kirkii. The sequence continues at coordinate 27,322 of SJYC01080301.1, read as the reverse complement.
ATCAGCTGTCGGGACCTGTCCAACTGCTGCAGAAATGACTGGAGTCTGCCCCTGGCTGTCCCACTGCGCTCTGCCCCGGGCCTCCGACCGCAGAGGTCAGGGGCTGTGGCTGGTGTGCTGGCCCCGCTGGCTCTGCCTGGGCACTTGTTCACTCCCTCAACTGCTGCCTCGTGCCTAAACTTTGCCATTGTCGAGGCAAGCTCTTCTATCCTGTGCTGGGGGCTCAACTTCTGCCCTGACTCAGGCCTTAATGACTTACCTAAGGGTCTCTGCCTCCCTGCCTCCTCGTTCCCCTGGCTTTGCGGGGAGCTGCCTGAAGTCAGATCCCCCCCCACTGCTCCTCTGCTCAGAAATGATCAGAATGTGTTCCATCCTCTTGACTGGCCTGGTGGGAGCAGTATCTCCCACCCCTACCCCCATTCCCGACTTCCCTTTCCAGCACCGTTATCACTTCTCACCTCCTGACCCTTTGCTATAACCACATGGCTCTCCCTACTATCTCCGCAGACCCACCCCAGCTTGTCTGCCTTTGCCAGAGCCGATCCTCCAGCTGGAGGTCCCTGTCCCACCCACCCTCCACGCATCTGAGACATCCATCCATCTTTTCAAAGGCCAACACTTCCTGGAATGTGTCCTCGTGTTTACACACACATCCTTTTTCATTCTTTACGTGGTATCTTAATTTTGTTTGCAGATTCTGTTTCCTCTCCTAAACCCCAAGTTATTGCATATACAGCTCGTGGCATCCAAGGTTGCTATCACCACTCACCCACCCCACACACACACTTACACACAATCCTGCCCATACATAGATGTTCCATAGATGCTCCATAAATGGCACATGAAATTAATGCCCCATGCATGAGAATATCTCCTCCCTCAACCTAAAAGCATTTCTGAAAGTCATTTGTCTGATACAGACATTGCCCAAGGCCTATAGAACCAACAATAGCATCATTGATAACTCCTTTTGCATTGCCATTTTTAGAAGTACATAGTAGAACGATACTCTGAGCAAGAATCCTCCGGAAGATTGGACAAGTACATGCAAATAGCTGATTCTATGTGCCCCCAATCCAAAATAAAAGTCACCAACCTTCTTTAATAACTCAAGAGAATAGGAGTAAGAGGGAGACACACAAACATGCTTTGACTCTAAGAGGCTATGAATAGACACCGCAGCGGTTAAGTCCCAGCCCGACAAGCAGTCTTTCTGCATAAGAAAGTTGAAAGCATGCATTACCTGTTAGGCTCTGAAACAAGGGTAAAATTCAGGGGTAAGAAAAAGGATTTTTCCTGAGAGTGTCTTAATTCAGAACATGCTCCCTGAGTTTGCCTTCAGCCCTGCCCTGGGCTTCTGGCTGCTCTGCCAGGCAGTTCTGAAACGCTCTCCTTTGAAGCAGGGAGTTTATTTCGGGCCCATCGCATGACCAATGATGGCAAGCCAAACTATAAGATGTTATGAATCTCAGATTTCCTGTTTAAAGATTGCACCGAGGAAGCCGCGATCCTGGTTTCCTCCAGGCCGCGTCAATTACGGACTTGATTTCGGAGAGCATCCCGGAGCTTTGGCTCTCCCGTGATGTCATCACTTCTGATCCTTGACACGAAGGCCATATATGGGTATGTTTCTGGAACTCCCCAGGAAGGAGCGAGAGAGGAGAGAGATGCAGAGAGTAAGACACAGAGCTGGGAGGGAAAGCTGGAGGCAAGGGCAAGGAGGGAAGTGCGGGAGAGAGGAGAAGGCAAGAGGAGAGAGAGAAACGTGGAGAGGCGGGAAGAAAGGATGGAGAGAAGAGAGGAGGAAGGAGGGGCGTCGGGGAGGCTGGGAGGGAAGAAGGGGCAGAGGGAGACTGAGAGCAGGCTGGAGGGCAGGGAGGAAGAAGGGCTGAGCAAGAGACGAGCTAGCTAGGATGCACGGCTCACTGCCGGGGCCTTTGCGGGTAGCAGGTGGCAGAGCCTGATATTTGGGGGTCCCAGGGTGGGAATCCAGCTGCTGAAGTTTGTGGGGTGGGCAGGGGAACAAATGAACAAATAAGCCTGTGGGCAAGCCCCAGACAGCGGCAGTGAAGCCCTTCCTCCAGGCCCAGGGAAGAAATTCTCTGCTTCTGGACTCGATGGCGTGGCCCGGAATGTTAGCCTTGGGTGGCAAAGACTGCACACATACGGGCACACACCCTGAGCATGCATGATGCCAGGCACCCACATGCCCACGTCTGCGCTCAGATCTCAGGTTACAGTCAGGGAAGCTGGCAATGTCACTTGGGCCACTCTTCTAAATGGAAAGTAATTTCCATTTCAGAGACCACTTCCCCCTGCAGGATACTGGACTTGTGACCCCAGAGTGTGGCTCACTTTGCATATTCCATCTAGAAATTAGTCTCAGCGAGTTCAGGGCGCCCTGTAGTTGGGTCAGTGTTCTAGAGGCTGACCTGGGGCTGAGGACAGGAGGGCATGATGAGTCCCAGGCTGTCTCCCGGCTACCTCATTTGGGAGAGTCGCCCCAGGCCACTGTGGCTGATGACCCTGAAAGGTCAGTTTACACATAGCACCCCTAGGCCATGTGCCATGACAGGGATGCAAGAGAAAAGGGGGCTGTCCGGGGCTCTTTACTGTTTGGGGATTTTTCTCGGCAGGAAGAAGTTCTAGCAGGTTCCATGGAGTGCGTCCTTGGAGTCCTACTGCCTCCTTGGGATCCCTGCCAGATGTAGGGCATAGATGCCACTGCTTTCTATGTCACAGATCCCAGATCTGGCCTGCCTGGGAGGACTGGGCTGTGGGCAGGGACAGGGCCCCTTCTCAGGTGACCCTCTGTCTCGCCTCTCCCTCCTAGTCCAGACAAACCTTATAGAGTCAAGAAAGCTGGAGAAACTCAATCTCCAAATTCTGTTGCCTGTGTTTGCACTCAGCTTTTGAAAATTAACAGCCCGGATTGTGAGTCAAGCATCACAAGGAACAGAAAGTGCATTGAGTGTGGACAGCAATGGGAGGGGGCTGGCCAGACACACTTTGACTCATGTATGACAATGTCTTCTGCCTGCACCCGGACAACTCTTGCGGCAAGTGCTATCATTACCCCCATTTCACAGATGAGAAAACCGAGGTTTGGAGAGACTGAGGAGTTTGTCCAGAATCTATAAGTGATGGTTTAGCAATTTGAACTATATCTGCCCGATGCAAAAACTGATGCTTTTAGCTATAGCTCTATCTCCCCAAAGTTAAAGTGTTAGTCGGTCAGTCATTTCCAACTGTGTGTGATCTCATGGACTGTCGCCTGCCAGGCTCCTCTGTCCATGGGATCTCTAGGCAAAAATACTGGAGTGGTAGCCATTCCCTTCTCCCAGGCATATTCTCAACCCAGGGATTGAACCCGGGTCTCCTGCATGTTGCAGGCAGATTCTTTACCATCTGAGCCACCAGGGAAGCCCCTCTCCCCCAGGTAATGAGGAAATCAAATGTTGGAGCAGATCAAGGAGTGCCACAAGGCTTTGACTATAAATTGGTGAATATTTGCTATTCCCCTGGTCCTTCACTCACCCACGTAGGAGGCCTGATGCTATGGATAAAGGTCCACAGAGTCTGAGACCCAGGTTGGCCTGTCTGTTCACATTACAGGTTAGTCATCTCCAAAATGAAGTTGGGCTAACTTGTTGATTCCCAAGCTAAATTGCACATTAGAATCCTATTAAACTTACCCATACCTGCCTCTACCCCAGAGATTCTAATTTAATTCATCCGAGGCAAGGCCTGAACAGCACTGATTTTTTTAAAAACATTTCATTAAAGTGTAATATGCCCACAGAAAAGCAGACTTATCACAAGTATATATCCCATCAATTCACAGGCACCCCAACACCTACATCAAAGAGAGAATACTACCTGCCCATTTCAATGCCATCATCTGCCACTTCCTGCCAAGGGTGACCACTCTTCCTGATGGCTAGTGGCTCATGTTGTTTTGAACTTCCTATGAGCAGAGTCACATCAGTGTCTTCCCTCACTGAACAGTGTAGTCTGAGGTCTGTCCATATTGTTTCATGTAGTTCCAGATTGTTCCTTCCCATTGCCATACAGTTTTTCCATACTCTGAATGTATCTCAGTTGGTCCACTCTGCTGCTCTAGGTCCTTTGGGTGGTACCTAGTTTGGAACTAAAATGGATATCATAGCTGTGAACATTCTAGAACATGTCTGCTGGTGAATATCCGTGCCTATTTCTGCTGGGCCAATACCTAAGACAGGAATCACTAGGTCATAAAATCAGTATATGTTCAGCTGCAGGAACACAGTTTTCCAAGGATGTTGTACTAACTTACCCTCCCAAGTTGGTGTGCATGAGTGCCAGGTGCTCCATATCCTCACCAACACTTGGCATTTTCCACCTTTTCTCACATTATCCATTCTGATGGGTGATACTGTTGATTCACTGAGGTTTTCATTTACGTGTCTCAGATTACAAATTATACAAACCTCTGAAAAGTCTTGGCCCCAGGGATATTCGGAGCCTTTGTGCAAGGCCCTATAGATGGTCCTGTGGAATAGTTCTCCAGGGAAGGTTTATATGGAGACAGAAAGGAGTCAATGGGGGTACAGATGCAGAGGCAGAAACCAAACAACTGGTCAACCTTCAGGGCAATGGAAAGAAGGCCTGGCAGCCAAGAGAAAACCCCAGGGCTCACAGATGGCACCAGGAGGGTTCTCTCCTGATCCCACTCAGAGCCGCCCCTCCCTCCCTCTCTAGCTCCTTACCCTGCCTCATTTATCTCCATAGCACTTATCACCCTCCCCAGAGTTATGATGTATTTATTTGTAACTCGTTATTTATTGCCTGTCTGTCCCATCTGGAATAATGTTTCTGTTCACTGCTGTGGATCAGGGCTTACAGTGATGCCTGGCGCATAGTTGGTGCTCATTAAATGACTGTTGCCATATGTGCTCACGTGAAAGCCACATAGCCTGGGTCTAAACTGGGAAAGGCTGTGTCACATTTGGCAGCTTCATCCTGGCTCATGGCTGCACAGACACTCACACTCACACACACATACACGCACACACACACACACCCCAGACCTTTCAGGCTTCCCTCGGTGTTTATTTTAATCTGAATTCGATGAGTAAAGTTGGGGAGAGGGAGGCAGTTCATAGGGCCCCAAGCCTAGTAAAGACCAGAGAGGGAGCCAGTCCAGCATGTTCTCCATAGGACAGTGACTCCTCTTTCAGGAAGGAGAGAGAGAGAAGAGGGAGAGGGTTCAGTGAACTGGGATGTGGGACTCAGTGCCGAGTCTTGGAACAGTTTGGACCCAGCAACAGCACATCACCAGCTAAAATAAGCACCTCTGAGGTCTTGGTGTGCTGGCCCGTAGCCCTGGCTGCCTCTTGCTATCAGTTTATTTTGGTTTCAAGGGGTGAAGAGGGACAGGAAAGAGTCAGATCCACACCCTGGGCAGAGTGCTGGGGTGGAGAGGACGAAAGGCAGACGGCAGATGGCAGGGGTGGGGAGGGAAGCCCCAGGTCCTGAGAGGGAGGGAGGTGCATGTACAGAAAGGAAGGAGGGGGCGAGGAGAAGGCAGAGAGAAGTCCCCCACCTCCTCCTTTCCCTATGATGAGCACGGTGCCCTCTGGGCTGTAGCTAACCAAAAGTTCCTTTCCTCTGGAGCAATCGGGACCCTCCTCAATTTCCCAGCTCCGGGGACCAAGGCAGACTCCTGGAGAGAAGACCGTTTGCTTATTTATAGAGAGCATAGCAGCTCAGACAGTGAAGAATCTGCCTGCAATCCAGGAGACCCAGATTTGATCCCTGAGTTGGGAAGATTCCCTGGAGAAGGGGATGGTGACCCAGTCCCGTATTCTTGCCTGGAGAATCCCATGGAGAGAGGAACCTGACAGTCCATGGGTCGCAAAAAGTCAGACACAATTGAGCAACTAACACTTTCACTTTTTTTTTTTTTTTTTCCGGAGAGCAGAGTAAGGGCACGATGTCACCCCTCAGATGGGAGAGCAGGGCAGGTCAGCCTCACACCCCTTCATACCCTAGATATGGAGGTGACACCCCCAAGGATGAGGGGTCATGGCCCCACAGGACCCCTGGGCACTGGAGAAGGGCTGTCCGACCCCGCCCTGCTCCCCTAACAGCCTGTGGGCATGTGAGGGAGGAACAACGGGATCTTGTAAGGACTTCCATCACAGTGAGCAGATCCAAGACACAGACTTCATTGTGGAACACTGGGCTCTTTTCAGCTGCCCAGGGCTTCCGGGATCCATGACCGTCCATGACTGACCCTCAGACAAGAGTGGCCAGGACAGGCCAGCAAGACAGCCAGCTTCACAGCTCCCTGCTATAAACCTCACTCGCCATTGTACAAATGGCCAACCTTTGGCGGGCTGCACTGAGTTACCCTGCCCAGAGACACAGAGGAAGGGCACCTACTCCAACGCTCAGGCTTCAGCCTTCGGATACACAACCATCTGCAGCTTAGCCCTGCAGCCGCAGGCCCAGCCATCTGTGAGCTCTTTCTCCAGGGAGCGTCTGGCTCTGGAGGATGTCCTACAGAGGGTGGTCTTGGGCCTGGCGGGGACATGCTTGATCAGCCCTGTGCAGACAGTATCTTTCTTGCGGAGACTGAAAGGACTCCACTGGAGCAACCCATTCTCACTGTCTTGTCCTGTTCCCAGCATGGGCACTATGGCTGGTTAACCCCTGCTTGCTGCGGGCCATGCCCACAGCCCGGCACCTCGCCGAATCTCACTTTCATGTGAGGCTAGGAGAGCACTGACTCTCCTCTCCCATGACTATTAGGGGATTAGATGAGATCCCAGGACTCAAACATCCCACTCCAGGCCCCGCACACAAGAGATGCTCAGCCATGGGACTTCTTCCACCCTGTCTGCCCCCTGCAGAGGGCCTGTGTGTGCAGAGCAGGAGGGCATCTCTCACAGGCCAGGCAGGCTCAGGTGACCAGTGAGTGGGCCTTGGACTGATCCATCCTGAAAGCTGCTGGCCCCTGCGCTGGCCAGGCCCCTTGGTCCCTTCCAGGGTCTGATTTCATCATGCCTGAATCACCCTTAGGAGCTCGAGTGAGCTTTGTTAGCTGCCAGAAACAGGTTTTCCATGAACATAAACATGTTTCGAGTGGAGCTGGGAGCTCTCTATTGCCCTTTGGTGAGAGTGAAGGCAACCTACCACCCAACCAGGGCGGGCCTGCAGCCGGCTGGCCCTCCTGCCCAGGGGTGAGCCAGGCTGTATCAGACAATGCGTTTCCTGCCGGGTCCAGCCTCTCTTGGCTGCCCCAGCACCATGCAGACAGAGCTGAGGCCAGGTCGCTGGGCCATTCCCTCCACCACTGCAATGGAGCAGGGAGGGCAGGTACCTCTTGTATTTGGTCCTTGGTCAGCCACTCTGTGGGTGGAGCTTGCAGGGAACAAAGTCTCCGCTCCAGAAACGCAGCTGTCACAGTCTGGCATCTCTGCCGGGCAGCTGGCTGTAGGGCTGCTGACCGCTTTACCTTTGCCTTATTCCTCAGGGAATGAAAAGTGGCCAGGGATGTGACGTTGCAGGGGTGTCATCGGCGTGGCTCCGGGCTTGCTGTGGTGAGGGGGGACCTGAGGAGGGAGGCAGGGCTGATGAGGAGGCAGGCAGTGGATCGGGTGTCCTGACATCCCAGGGTTGGGGAGGGATGCAGACACCCCCACTGAGCAGCCTCTCCAGGGGTCCAGGCACCTGCATGGCCATCCAAGAGGGAGGCATATAATCCTGATGGAGGAACCAAGACCCTCCAGGGATTCACCAGCTCCTGGTGACGGTAACACCTCCACCACACCACCGCTGTCCCACAGAGAACTGGAAGATCAGAAGAAGAAGACATGGCCAAAGCAGAAGGTCCTCGGGGTTCATCTGCGCCAGCATTCTTTTTCTGAGAGAAGGGAATATGAGGCTGGAGAGGGTGAGGCTTTGCAAAACCACAGCTTCCAGAAATTCATTCTGCTTCTCTGCAGCTCCCTTCCAAGCTTATGGTGTGGCCATAGAGGTTGATAATCACATCATGCCCTGGACACAAAAGCTCAAGTTGCTGGGCAAGTGAGCAGGAACCCCACCACATCAGAGGGAGAGGACAAAAGGCAGGCTGGACGTCCCCTGGGCACATTTACAATGCCTGCTGCCTCCTGGAGGCCCCAGAAGGGCTTCGAGGTGGGGAGGTTGTGGTTTGCAACAGACCAGAAGCTCCAGTGAAGAGCTGGAGGCTTAAGCACAGACAACCTGGGTGTCAATGTCATGTGCTTCCTTGTTCCCGCTCCAGGAGGTCAGGCAGGGGCCACTCAGCACAGAATTGCTTGTAAGGTGACTGCCCCAGGTCTTCTTTGCAGAGCCAAGTGGCTAAGAACCAAGACTCCAGAGTCATCTGCCAGCTCCACAACTTTCTAGCTGTGTGATCTTGGATAACTTACTTAACCTCTCTGAGCCTTGGAGTTCTGATCTATAAAGTGGGAAAAAAAATGATAGTACTTGTGCCTTATTGGAAAGCTGCAAAGATTAAGTTTTATATAGAGTGGGCGCCCCCACCTTACCCTCGGTTCCACCTTTCATGGTTTCAGTTACCCTTGGTCAACCGCAGTCTGAAAATATTAAATGGAAAATTCCAGAAATAGACAATTCGTAAGTTTTAAATTTCAAGCTGTTCTGAGTAGCAAGATGAACTCTCACACCATCCTGCTCTGTTTGCCTGGGACTTGAATCATCCCTTTCTCCATCGCATTCGGGTGTCGGTCACTTAGTGTCCATGTCAGTTATCAGATTGACTGTCGAGGTATCACAGCGCTTGTATTCACTAAGTAACCATTTACTTAATAATCAGCCCAAAATGCAGGTACATTGATGCTGGCAATTTGGATTTGCCAAAGAGAAGTTGTGAAGTCCTCCTTTTAAGTGAAAAGGTGAAAACACACAAATTAATAAGGAGAGAAAAAAAAATGTATACTGAGGTTGCTAAGATCTAGGGTGAGAATAAATCCTCTGTGAAATTGTGAAGAAAGATAAAGGAATTGCTGCTGGTTTTGCTGTAAACTTCAAATTGCAAAAGTTACAGGCACAGCATGTGACAAATGCTTAGTTAAGTTGAAAAGGGCATTAAATTCGTACAATAGTTATTCTAAGAGAGAGAGGGACTTTACTCACATATCTTTTATCGCAAGTGGCTCAGCTGGTAAAGAATCTGCCTACAATGCAGGAGATTTGATTTCTGGGTCGGGAAGGTTCCCTGGAGAAGGGATAGGCTACCCACTCCAATATTCTGGCCTGGAGAATTCCATGAACTGTATAGTCCGTGGGGTCGAAAAGAGTCAGAAAAAATTGAACGACTTTCACTTCACTTTATTGCTATGATTGTTTAGTTTTATTATTGCTTATTGTTGCTAATCTCTTACTGTTCCTAATTTATACATTTAAACTTTATCTTAGGAACGTATGTGGGCTTCCCAGGTGGCTGTGGTGGTAAGCAACCCACCTGCCAATGCAGGAGACATGAGACATGGATTCGATCCCTGGGTCAGGAAGATTCCCTGGAGGACGGTGTGGCAATGCTGCAGTATTCTTGGCTGGAGAATTCCATGGACAGAAGATCAAGGCGGGCTACAGTCCATAGCGTTGCACAGAGTCGAGCACCACTGAAGCGACTTAGCACGCACACACACATGTACAGGATAAAGCGGTATATATGTAGTACTATCCATGGTTTTGGGCATCCGCTGAGAGCCTTGGAATGGATCCTCCTTGGCTAACAAGGAACTACTGTATATATTTTGGTCACCTGATGTGAACAGTCAATTTATTAGAAAAGTCCTTGATGCTGTGGGAAGATTGAGGCAGAAGGAGAAGAGGTCATCAGAAGATGAGATGGCTGGATGGCATCACCGGTGCAACGGGCATGAACTTGGGCAAACTCTGGGAGATGGTGAGGAACAGGGAGGCATGACATGCTGCAGTCCACAGGGTCACAAAGAGTCAGACATGACTGGGCAACTGAACAACAACTGTATATATTCTTTAGAATAAAGACATAAATGTTAGGTGTTGTTATTAGCTTAAACTTCCTGAGAGAGACAGAGGGAATGGTGGCTATTGAAAACAGTAGTTCTTAACTGGGGACATTTAGGGAACATTGACAATTTCTGGAGACGTTTCTGGTAGCCACAAGCGAGGATGCTGGGGGTGCTACTGCATCTGGTGGGGAGAGGTCGGGGATGCTGCCAAACATCCTACAGTGTTCAGGACAGCTTGCCCAGCAGAGAATTAACAGCCCAGATGTGCACGGTGCAGTGGTGGAGAAGCCTGGCTGGAGGGATGGCGTGTGAAAGGAAGAGGACTGTGGGGGTAGGGAGAGGTCTGCTCAGAGTGACCGGGGCTCTCCCTGCTCCCCAAGGATGGCTTTGGATTTCAGGAATAATTGCTACCAGGAGGGCCAGGTGTTTGGAGTTTCAATACCTTGAGACTGTTATAGGGAAGGCTCACTGAACCTGTCTCATAAACCAGCCCTGAAAGTCATCAGCAGAGGCAAATGCAGCCGTAGTTTGAGCAAAGCAGAAGGAACAGCCTCAGTGATCCCCATGAAGCCTGAGGCTTGCCAGTCAGCAGGAAAGGGGGGACTCAGCCCTGCGAGGGCCAGGCGTCCCTGCTGGTAGCTGGTGCGTTCAGACACACACACTGATGATGCTTAGGTCATCTGGACACTACACATAACTTACCTTCTTTCAGTGAAGAGCTGTATTTAATCCACCTGTGGTGAGGGCCATTGGCCAATGAACTGTTTAGTCGCATCAGTCACATCCGACTCTTTGTGACCCCATGGACTGTAGCCCACCAGGCTTCTTTGTCCATGGGATTTCCCAGGCAAGAATGCTGGCGTGGGTTGCCATTTCCTTCTCCAGGGAATTGAACATGTGTCTCCTGCATTGCAGGTGAATTCTTGACTGCTTAGCCACCAGGAAAGCCCCAAAGGGCGTGTTGCCTTCCCTCTGGGGGATCGAACCCTGGTCTCCCGCATGACAGGTGGGAATACTCACCACCGTACTAATGAGGACGGCAGCAAGTCTTATAAAAATACTAAATAACTGCCAATGACTCTTTTTTCCTAAAAGCGTATACTGGACCTCTCTCTCTTTCTTGGTGCCTGTGTGCATGTGCACATGTTGGATGAGAGGCAGCTAGCACTCTGAAAAGAGCTCAGGCCTAGCCACCAGGGTGCTGGTCTTGGCCCTTCTGGAAAGTTCTCTGTGACCTCATGCAGACCTTTCCTCTCTCTGGAGCCCTGAGGAAAGAAGAACAGCGTTACCCCATGAGCTGGCAGGAACCCAGGCCCCTTCAGACTCTGAGAGCCTCTGAAACCAGAAGGAGCAGCCATAAGCGGCTGCACCCACCTCTCTTTGCTCTCCGAGAATAGAATTTCCAAGTCAGCTGGAATTCAAAATCAAGCCCATGTAAATATTGTCAAACCAGAAATTAAAAAAACAATGGGACAACAATGATTTTGCACAAGTCTCTGAGTCCAAGTTGACTCAGTTATTACAGGTGCCGGAAGGAAAACTCTCCTCTGTCTCTGCCTGTTCTTTCCTTGCCCCTCCACTCTCCAGTTCTCCTGGTGCCACTCAAGTCAGCCAGCGTCCCCTCCAAACTGCACTGTCATCGCTCCTGGCCACTGAAGAGCGTGTGGCCCGGGTACACACCAGCGCCTGCCAGCAGCAGGGCTGTGCCGGGGGAGGGGGGGCTGGCGGATGTCTGCCAACCCCTGGGCTCCTCTTGTTGATGCGGGGCCTGTGGGTGGCCCCAGCTGGCCAGCTGGCCCCTCAGGCTCGTCCCTCTTTCTGGGCCTCCCGCCCTCTATTTAGCAGCAATGCTTAATAGCAGGATCAGGTGTCTGCCGTGCCATGCGCCCTGGGAGAGGGGACTCTTGGGGCCCGAAGACAGTCTCCAGGCTGCAGTGCCCAGTGGCCTGGCCCCTGACCCTTGGCATCAGGTGCCTGTCGGGGTGAGGGTGCTGCATCCCTAGGGGGCACGTGGATCCTGGGAGAATCAAAGCAGGCTGCCTCTGACACGTGCTGCCTGGGCGCCTTGGTGGGCTCTCCAAGGCCCCTGCGGACAGCCCTCTCCCATGTCTTCTGAAGCCTCATTCTCTCGGAGTCCCGTTCCCACTCCACCTGTCTGCACGTGGCTGCGTTGGACCCTCCAGGATCGGCGGTGGTCTGTCCCTTCACCCTTCGGGCAGATTCTGTAGAGCGGCTGGTGAGAGGTTAGAGTAGGTGCTGTCCGGGCGGTCTGCTGAGGGTCTGTTTCCCCTTCCCCACCCCCACCCCCTGCAACTGCTGGGAGGCTTAGCCCCCTCGGGCCCCGAGGTTCTCAAATGCAAGTCAAGAACCATGAGGAGCACCTTCCTCATGGGGTTGGGATAAGGCTTAAACGAGAAGGTCTAGGGCAGGGTTGGGCTTCCCTGGTGGCTCAGATGGTAAAGAACACACTTGCAATGCAGGAGACCCGGGTTCAACCCCTGGGTTGGGAAGATCCCCTGGAGAATGGCCTGGCAACCCACTCCAGTATTCTTGTCCAGAGAATCCCATGGACAGAGGAGCTTAGAAGGCTAGAGTCCATGCGGTCACAAAAAGTAGGCACTGTTTATAATAGCCAGGACATGGGAGCAGCCTAGATGTCCATCGGCAGATGAATGGATAAGACAGCTGTGGTACATATACACAATGGAATATTACTCAGCTATTAAAAAGAATGCATTTGAATCAGTTCTAATGAGGTAGATAAAACTGGAGCCTATTATACAGAATAAAGTAAGTCAAAGAAAAACACCAATACAGTATATTAACGCAAATATATGGAATTTAGAAAGATGGTAATGAAGACCCTATATGCGAGACAGCAAAAGAGACACAGAGATAAAGAACAGACTTCTGGACTCTGTGGGAGAAGATGAGGGTGGGATGATTTGAGAGAATAGCATTGAAACATGTATATTATCATATGTGGAATAGATCACCAGTCTAGGTTCAATGCCTGGGACATGGTGCTCAGGGCTGGTGCACTGGGATGACCCTGAGGGATGGGATGGGGAGGGAGGTGGCAGGGGGGTTCAGGATGGGGACACATGTACACCCATGGCTGATTCATGTCAATTTATGGCAAAAACCACTACAATATTGTAAAGTAATTAGCCTCCAATTAAATAATTTTTAAAAACCCTAAAACTGAAAAAAAAAAAAAAAGAGCAGGACACTACTGAGCAACTAACACACACACAGGGCAGGACTGTGTGTAGCTCAGTCACTGTAACTATTTCTGGTTTTATTCTCGAGGCACAAACTAAATTCCATGAGCCCCACCAGGAGCCAGAAGCTGCTGGGAGGTAGAACTGCTACATCTGAGCCCTGGGGAGACACAGCCTGGCAGGCAGGGAGCAGCAGTCTGGAACTGGAGCAGGGAGAGTGAAGGGAGAGGACTCAGGAAGAGTGGGAGAGGGGAGTAGGGCGGGAAGAAGGAGGGGAAGGGGTTAGTTAGCGTGGGGGTCAGGAGAGCATCGACAAAGGAGGAACAGGCCGCCTTGAGTCTCTGTAGAGTGTCTAGGTACACGGGTGGGTGCGGGGTATACCAGGCCAAGGGGGGGTGGGCCGTGAGCCAAGGCCTGTGGCCTCGAAGCCGGTGGCCAGCTGGGCAACCACAGGAGCTGGGCCTGGCCAGAGGGCAAGGTGTGGGGAAGGGCAGACGTGGGCTGGAAGAGAAGGCAGGTGCTGGGCCAGCAGAGCTGGGCAGGCCACGCTTGAGGGCTTGGCCTGTGGGGGAGATGATGGAGGGATGCTTTGGGGCTGCCAAGATGGGCCTTCATTCCTCTCCTGTATTGGTCCAAGGCCAGCATTTCAGGGAGTGGGTAGCTAGCTTCTCAGTCAGCGACCCAGTTTCCCAGGCTGCACTGACCCCCCTAAAGTCTGGGAAGTTTGGGGCGGGGCTGCCACAGGCTCCAGGTTCTGGAGTCTGGGAAGACTGAGGTCAAGCTGCCAGCAGACCCGGTTTCTGGTGAGGGCCCGCTTCCTGGCTTGTGGGTGGCTGGCTGTCTTCTCACACGCCAAGGATCAACTGGGGAAGTTTCTCTCCTTCCTACAGCCTAGACAAGGAATAGCACTGACCCCCCTAAAGTCTGGGAAGTTTGGGGCGGGGCTGCCACAGGCTCCAGGTTCTGGAGTCTGGGAAGACTGAGGTCAAGCTGCCAGCAGACCCGGTTTCTGGTGAGGGCCCGCTTCCTGGCTTGTGGGTGGCTGGCTGTCTTCTCACACGCCAAGGATCAACTGGGGAAGTTTCTCTCCTTCCTACAGCCTAGAGCAAGGAATATGGTGGGGGAGGGGGTGTTGGGAGCAGCAATGGGGGAGAGATGGAGGGAGGGAGGGAGAAAGGAGACAGAGAAAGGAGGTCCTGGTTGGGAAATACTTGGATGAAATTTGGGGTGGGTGCAACTCCCACTTCATTCTGGGCCTTCAGAGTTGGGGAGCAATTCCACACAGCAGAGAGAGAAGGTCGTGGACCCACGAAAGAGACAGCTGAGGAGGGCATTATAGAGGACCAGCTCTGTACATGGGGGCAGTGGTGGGTGGGGGACCACCTGCCTGCGTTTCCCAGGAAGGACAGTCAGGCTCTGAATGGCGAATGGTGGGTGCTGTAGACAGTGAGCCTACTGGGGGGAGAGCAGGGGGTGTCCATTCTGGGTGGAGGTAGCCAACCTGGAGCAGGGGCCTTGGAGGGCAGGAGAACAGAGGTCCTGAAATTGGTAGAAGTATTGGGAAGAGCTTTGGACGCAAAGGGCCAGAGACCCCGGCGAGCTTGGAGCCAGTGGGAGCCATGCTTTGACAGGGCAAGGGCCCTGTGAACATCTGCCCACGTCTGCTTGGCCTGCACGTGGGGCCTCTTCCTAGAGGCCCAGGGGCCTGTGTATAGTATCCGTGACTCTGCCCTGTCCTGCCCGGCCTGCTGTGAAAGTCCGCTCTAAATCTCATCAAGGGGACAGAGCCCAGGGTGGGTTAAGAAGCTCTGGTCTCCTGTCCACAGTGTACTGACTGCTCCTTTGCTCTCAGATCCCTGCTCTGCCCTGCAGTGCTTGGCAGGCTGACCTGGGCATCACCCAAGGCCCCCTGTCCTCTGGCTTTTGACAGGGTCCAGCCGATGGGAGGCCAGGTGGGCGGGACAGGGGAGTGAAGTGAAGTGAAAGCCGCTCAGTCGTATCCAATTCTTTGCGACCCCATGGACTATAGAGTCCATGGAATTCTCCAGGTCAGAATACTGGAGTGGGTAGCCTTTCCCTTCTCCAGGGGATCTCTCCAACCCAGGGATAAAACCCAGGTCTCCCGCATTGCAGACGGGACAGGAGAGAGGTCCGGTGTTTATTTGTCCAGCTCCTCCTGTATTTTGGGCACAAGTCCCCAGGGACTCTGGGCTCTGTGGCTGTGGCTCTTTGGGAGGCTTCTCACCAGGCTCCAGGTCATCATTTCCTCCTGGGGACCGTGCCAGCTTCCCACTGTTCCTGAATTCCAGGTGTCTCAGTCTGTCCTGGTGCCCTTGATCCTGCCCACCTCTCTGTCCCTTCATCAGCTCCTCCTCATTCAACCTTTGGCATATGCCTGCTGTATCTTATAGATAAAACACCACATATCTAGTTAAACTTGACTTTCAGACATACAGTAAATACTCCTTTAGTCAAAGTGATGTGATTGTTTTAGTTACCAAATCATGTCCAACTCTTTGTGACTGCATGGACTGTGGCCCACCAGTCCCATGTAATCCTCTGTCCATGGGATTTTCCAGGCAAGAAGACTGGAGTGGGTTGCCATTCCCTTCTCCAGGGGATCTTCCTGACCCAGGGATTGAACCCACATCTCCTGCATTGGCAGTCAGATTCTTTACCACTGAGCCACCAGGGAGATCCAGTCTAAGTATAGTAGTCCCAATTATTGCATAAGATACACTACACAATTCCCTGCTGTTTATCTGAAATTCAAATTTAACGAGGTGCACTGTATTTTTCTCTCTAAATCTGGTGATCCCACTTACAGGGCCCCAAATTTGTGGACTAATGTGCCCCTCAGATCAGGGGCATTTCCAGTCACCCCTGACTAGAGGAACAGGTCGAGTCTGAAGCATTTACACTCTGCCTGCATGGCAGAGCTATCAGTTCAGCTCAGTCGCTCAGTCATGTCCGACTCTTTGTGACTCCATGAATCACAGCATGCCAGGCCTCCCTCTCCATCACCAACTCTCGGAGTCCACCCAAACCCATGTCCATTGAGTTGGTGATGCCATCCAACCATCTCATCCTCTGTCCATGCCTTCTCCTCCTGCCTTCAATCCCTCCCAGCCTCAGGGTCTTTTCCATTGAGTCAACTCTTTGCATTAGGTGGCCAAAGTATTGGAGTTTCAGTTTCAACATCAGTCCTTCCAATGAACATCCAGGACTGATCTCCTTTAGGATGGACTGGTTGGATCTCCTTGCAGTCCAAGGGACTCGCAAGAGTTTTCTCCAACACCACAGTTCAAAAGCATCACTTCTTCGGTGCTCAGCCTTCTTTATAGTCCAACTCTCACATCCATACATGACTACTGGAAAAACCATAGCCTTGACTAGATGGACCTTTGTTGGCAAGTAATGACTCTTTTTTAAAATATGCTGCCTAGGTTGGTCATAACTTTCCTTCCAAGGAGCAAGCATCTTTTAATTTCATGGCTGCAATCACCATCTGCAGTGATTTTGGAGCCCAGAAAAATAAAGTCAGCCACTATTTCCACTGTTTCCCCATCTATTTGCCATGAAGTGATGGGACTGGATGCCATGATCTTAGTTTTCTTAATGTTGAGCTTTAAGCCAACTTTCTCACTCTCCTCTTTCCCTTTCATCAACAGGCTCTTTAGTTCTTCACTTTCTGCCATAAGGGTGGAGCTATGGGCTGCTTCTTTCTCCTACTGCAGTGGCATCAAGTTTCCTTAAGGGCAAGAACGCAGTCTAAAATGAGGGGACTGACCCCAACACTTCCCCAGTTGCATGGCACCAACCCCTAAAATGCCCCCAAGACCATGCACAGAGGCCCTCCTGGTCCTTGTTCCCATAAGCAGGTCCTGGATGTCAGTAGAGACATGGTCAAATTCTCAGCCTCGGCTTTGAGCTCACAGCAGAACCCTGAGGGGGCTGGCATCTAGGACAAGAACGCTTGGAGGGAGAGGGCAAGGTGTCAGATGGATTTGAAGTTTCTCAGACTTGTTCCCCTGCCACCAGCTGAAGAAGATGCTCTGCCTTTCTGGGACTCCTGTGATGAGATCAGACCTACCTGGCAACGATCTTCCATTCTCAGCCCAGGATGCGGAGCCCTCATTAGACCTGTGCAGGTGATGCAGTCAGGAGAGTGACGGCTCACTGTATTCACAGTCCCGGGGATGGGGAAACTGTGGGGCCAGGTTAGAACTTGATTCTCCCTGAGCCCCTTCCTGCTTTCAGAAATCCACTCTCCTTCCTCCTTGTTGCTCCAGCTTGGTCTCCTTCGCCCCATTCATCTACCACTACCAGCATTTTTAGGGACATTGGGACACCCCCAAGCACCCAGAGAGTCAGCAGAAGCCACCCCAGCTGGGGACTCAGCCCTCACATGGGGCAGCTCATGGCCCAGGGTCTGGGGGCCTCGCCTCCAAGCTGAATGATGGCATGACTGCCCAGGGTAAGGTAATCCCTGGAGAGTTTGGGAAGTGCTGAGACTCCTCTGGTCCACTGTGAAGGGGCGGCTCTGACAGCTGGGTGCAGGTGGGGTGGGTGACTCAGAAAGAACGGGCCCTTTTTCCAGCTTTGCTGCAGAGCATTCTAGAGAGGGTCTGGCCTTAACTGGAAATGGCTGTGGACCTGAAATTCTGGCTCTGGGAGTGGACCCACGCCAGGCAGAGTAAGAGTAATAACAGTGGCTTTCTGTGTGTGGGGTTTGTGTCAAAGTTGCTCAGGTGTGTGAGACTTCTTGCAACCCCATGGACTATACAGTCCATGGAATTCTCCAGGCCAGAATACTGGACTGCATAGCCTTTCCCTTCTCCAGGGAATCTTCCCAACCCAGGGATCGAACCCAGGTTTCTCGCATTGCAGGTGGATTCTTTGCCAGCTGAGCTACAAGGGAAGCCCAAGTATGTGCATAAATCAGCTAGTTTAATCCCCACAACTACAGATAAGGTAAGTAGTATGTTAACCCCATTTCACTGGGGAAGAAACTGAAGCTCAGTGAGGTCAGGCAATGTGTCAAGATGGGACAGCTCATGACTGGAGAGGAGCCACTGAGGGATGTCACATCTGCCTTCAGTGCCATGCTGAAATGTGTTATCAGTCTGCTCCAACATTCACAGCATGGTTATGGAAACACAAGACTCCTTAATGAGGAGCTAGGACTTAACAAGGACACTATGAGGAGACATAGGACTCAGTGTGAAGAAGGGAAGGTGTTCTGGCGGTCAGAGTGGTCCAGAGGTGGACAAAGCGACTTTGGGAGGGAGTGAGTCCCTGTGATTGGACATATGCAAGTGAAGAGGCTGGTCCCATTTTCTGAGACCCTGGTAATAACAGACACTGTACTCCGGGTTCTCACAATTCCATCACACAGGCACTGCTGTACCCAATTTACAGATGAGGAAACTGAGGTCCAGAGAGATTAAGTGACGATAGTTATGCACGTGACTGGTGGGGGAGCCACGACTTGAAACCAAAGATGTGTGTCTCCAAAGCTGCCCATACATCTATCGAGCACCTACTGTGTGGCTGGTACTATTCTCCTCTGTGTCTGTGCTCAGTCACTAAGTCCGACTCTTTGGGACCCCATGGAGTGTAGCCCTCCAGGCTTCTCTGTCCATGGGAGTCTCCAGGCAAGAGTGCTGGGGTGGGTTGCCATTCCCTTCTCCAGGGGATCTTCCTGACCCAGAGATCGAACCCGAGTCTCCTACATTAACAAGCGGATTCTTTACCACTGAGCTACCTGAAAGACACTAAGATTCCAGAGGGATCACTCTTTGTTCTGGTGGACATCAGATTCCAGTGAGGAGAGAGACAACCCAGAGTAACGAGACCAAAATAGAACTGAACAAGAATGTTGTTGTTCAGTCGCTAAATCATGTCTGACTCTTTGTGACTCCAAAGACGGCAGCATGCCAGGCTTCTCTGTCCTTCACTGTCTCCCAGAGCTTGCTCAAACCATTGAATCGCTGATGCCATCCAACCATCTCATCCTCTGTCGCCCCTTTCTCCTCCTGTCCTCAGTCTTTCCCAGAATCAGGGTCTTTTCCAAAGTGTTGGCTCTTCATATCAGGTGGCCAAAGTATTGGAGCTTCAGCTTCAGTCTCAGTCCTTCCAATGAATATCTAAGGTTGATTTCCTTTAGGATTGACTGATTTGATCTCCTCACTGTCCAAAGGACTCTCAAGAGTCTTCTCCAGTACTACAATTTGAAAGCATCAATTTTTTGGTGCTCAGCCTTCTTTATGGTCCAACTCTTATATGATTAAGGGAAAAACCATAGCTTTGACTATATAGACCTTTGTTGGCAAAGTGATGTCCCTGCCTTTTAATATGCTGTCTAGATTTGTCATAGCTTTTCTTCCAAAGAGCAAGTATTTTTTAATTTCATGGCTGCAGTCACCTTCTGCAGTGATTTTGGAGCCCAAGAAAATAAAATCTGCCACTGCTTCATCTTCTCCCCAATTTCTCCATTTTTCATTTTTTCCCGGAACAAGAATGCGGTGAGACCAAAGGTGAGCTAAACTCAAGAGGGTTTGAGATGGTCAGAGGAGGCCACTCTGAGAGGTGCATCTGAGCTGAGATATGATGCAATCAGATCAAAGGCAAGAAAGAGAAAGTATTGATATTATGAAGAGCTGAGAAAACAGTGCTCTGGGCAGAGGAAGCCACAGGTACAAAGGCCCTGGGGTGAGCCAGGGGAAGACCAATGTGGGGAAAATAGCCGAGGTAGGGGACCAGATCACTGGGGACCTGGTCCTCCAGGGTTTAAACTTCTTTGGTAATTATTGGAAGATCTGTAAGCAGTGGTGTGCTGCAGACGACTCATGCCCACTCCTGACAATCATCTGTTAAATCTTCAGGATTGTTGCCTGCTGTTAAACTATTAGTAGCTTGAAATCAGCTACAGTGGGAGTGTTTACACCATGGAAATTGGCAGGCAGCACAGGTCATGGCTTTGCACCCTGGGAAACAGGTGGTTAAGCAGTTATCTGCACCACACTGATTTTAGACAGGGAAGTGGGGAAAGGGGATCTGCACTTGAAGGAACCCTCTCTGGCCTCAGAGAGGAGACTGGCTTTCAGGAGACAGAGAAGTAGGATGCCCAGCAGGGACGGTCACTGCGTTGGTCCATGCTGGAGAGATGGGGGTTTGGACCAGTGTGGGCCAGTGGATGGATCTGAGTGGTTCTGAAGGCAGATCCAGTGGGCCTCGTTAAGATGACCCCATTACTGAAGCTCAGAGCAAAGAGGTGACCTGGCAATGTCACAAGGCTGGAGTATGGAGGAGCTGTGATTGAGTCCAGGCCTTTCTGTTCCCTATACCTCAGTGTTTCCCCAGACTGCCTTGAAGACTCTTCCTGGGGAAGGTTATGTTCTAGGACAAAGAGGAAAAAATTAATGGGGACCCTCAGCCCTAGTGGGCCTCCCAGGTGGCTCAGTGGTAAAGAATGTGCCTGCTAAGCAGGAGACGTGGGTTCAATCCCTGGGTAGGAAAGATCCCCTGGAGAAAGAAAAGGGCAACCCACTCCAGTATTCTTGGCTGGGAAATCCCACGGACAGGGGAGCCTGGAGGGCTACAGTTCACGGGGTTGCAAAGAGCTGGACACAATTTAGTGACTAAACAACTCAGCCCTCGCTTCTTGTGGTTGAGCAGGCCCTTCCCACACCTCTTCTCAGGAGGGCAGTTCCTCTGAGCTGCTGTGTGGGGTGTGGGGCGTGGAGGGAGCCAAGATGTCATGGCAGGGACATTGAAAGGCCCAGCCTCCCCTGGTGGGCCCTGGGGCCCCGGCCAGTGCCCTGTCCTCTGTCCCAGGAGGGCCCAGCAGCCTCGGAAGGGCTGCCCCAGCTCTGGTACCTGAGACCTTCCTGGGAGGGGGCCGGGTTGGGGGAACGCGGAGCAAGGATGAGGGCTGGAGCCGGGACCTCAGAGGAGAAGCAGCCTCTACACGGCTTCCTGGGCCCGGGCTGCTCTGGGTTTGCCAGGGTGGGAGGGAGGGTTAGGGACCTAACTGAGAGTCTATCTCGGTGAGGGTGCAGAGTCTAAGCAGTGCAGGGTCTTAGCAAGATTCTGGCAGAACCACTATGCTTGTCTGCCTCACACTCGCTACATCCCCACCCACCAATCACCGCATCCACCAGTCACCCCTCCTCACCCCCAACCAGCTACACACACTCCCCGCCCCTTCCCTGGAGCCACCCTTGGCACCAGCCTCAGCAACAGGGCTCAGCTGCTTCAGGCCCTCCCTCTGCAAAAACTCACTCTCAGACAAGCACTCTGTGCCAGGCAGGCACTGCCACTGTGATCTTCTGGAGGGAGCGAGAAGGAAAACTCGGGCTGGTGGAACCAGGTAGAGTTGCTTGCTTTTCTCAGAGAGTTAGGGGAAGGTTTCCCCTCATCTTCTGTCCCCAAAGTGCTAATCAGCTCCTAAAAACTTGTTCCTATCCTTTTAGTTTCCCCTTTGTACACATACACACACACACACACACACACACACACACACACACACGCGCGCGCGCGCGCGCGCGTGAACGCACTATTTTTACCAAAATGAGATGCTGTTCCATGTTCTATATGGGTTATTTCATTTAATCCTAGGTTGTTAATATCTCTACTTTGCATTTCTGGAAAATGAGGCTCAGAGAGGTTGTGTACTTTTCCTAAGATCACACAGCTGGTCGAACTGCCTGGCTCCACAGCCTCACTCTGAGTTCTGGGCATCATCACCTCTGTATGCAGAAGGCCGCTTTGTCCCTGTTGGGGGCCATTTGGGGGCTGCAGAGCAGGCGGGGCTGGAATTCTGGGCAAAGATCTGATCTGCCATTCCCTTATGCTGTGCTGTGAGACTCAAGCCCTGGGGTCAAATTCCAGCCCCAGCGTCCTTGTTAAAGCTTTTCAAAGGGGATTCTATTGCCATTTAATTGTGGCTCTGCCCTTGGAGCGGGCTCCCAGCTGTCTGTAATAGACAGCTTGACCTTGAATTTCTCTCTGGAAGCCCAAGAGATACAGGCTGCTCTGGGAGGTCTGGAACCTGGGCTCCTCCGCGGCGGTGGAACCTCGGCACTTCCTGCCTCCCTCACCTTGATCTCCACTTTTCTGAAGTTCCTTTCAGCCCTGAGGTAAGCTCCTGACTCCTTCCCTGGTCCCTGTAGCTCGCTGGAGAGGGGCGGGGTGGGGGGCGGGGTTGGTGTCGGGGGAATAGGGTTCAGGGCAGCTTAGTGGTCTGGAAGGAAGTGGGAGTTTAAAAACAGGTTCTGGACCCCTTAGACCGGGGTCCAATTCCTGAGCAGGACCTATGCAGTTATGCAAGGCCCATGCTCCCAAGATTCCCAATTGGTTTTACAGCCTGCCATTGCTGTCTTGAAATTCTTAATTTTCTGAGTAACGGGCCCAGCTTTTTCCTGTTGCACTGGGTCCCACAGATTGCACAGCCAGCCCTGCTACCCGTTATGGGCCATGTGCCCTTGGCAAGTGACTTCTCACTGATCCTCAGTTTTTCTCATCTGCAAAATGGAGCCATGCTTCCACCTTTTGCAAGGATTGTGCTGAGAATTCAAAGAAAGAGCCAGGCAGGAGTAAGACCACAGCAGGTGTCATGCCCTGGAAATTGTGGCTGTCTTTCTATAGGGCTCTGCGGGGGCCTACATAGCTGTGTCTGACTCTTTGCGACCCTTTGGACTGTAGCCCCCAAGGCTCCTCTGTCCATGGAATTTTCCAGGCAAGAATGCTGGAGCAGGTTGTCATTTCCTTCTCCAGGGGAATCTTCTCGACCCAGGTATTGGACCTGTGTCTCTTCTGTCTCCCACATTGCAGGCAAATTCTTTACCCTCTGAGCCATCCAGGAAGCCCCATCTGTATGGCCAGACAGGGAGAAGTATCTCTGGAGCCACATGCAGTCTGTCTCCCAGTCTTGTTCATGGGTGGGACATTTCAGGCCAAAGATGAAGTCCTCCCTGGGAAGTGAATGGTCCCACCGCCTGCGCAACCCCCCTTCCCATGGCTATACTGGGTCAAGTGGTTTAGGGCCCCGTGTTGCTGGGAGATGAGGTCACAGACGGGGTGAGCCTGGGAAGAGATGAGGGTCTGGTGAGGCTGTTCCAGCAGCTGCTTTCAGCAGAAGGCGGTCAGTCATGTACCCTTAATGAAGGCTTGACTCCCAGGGGTGGGGGCGCTGATGGAGCCTCCTCCCGGGCCGCCTCCCTCAGTCTCCCCTCCTGGGACATGGAGGACCCTATGTCCTAGCAAAACTCAACCTTCCAGACGCTTCTAGAATCCCAACTTCATAGCTCAGCAATTTCCCAATGGTGAGGCCTTGGGCAACTTACTTAACCTCTCGGGGCCTCAGTTTCCCCAACTGCAAAATAGCAGTTAAATGGTCCCCCATGTGGGAAGTGCTTACACATGTGCCGGAAGCATTAGACATCGCCACGGCTGGCCTGCCCGCCTCGCCTCCACTGTGAGGCCGCCGCAGGCTCTGAAACGGCAGTCTGGCGGGCCTCTCCTTTAGCTGCTTATCGCCTTCAGGATAAAGCCCAAACTCCTTATTCCATCTTCTCTGAGCCTCCGTGCAGTGAGCCCTGCCCAGAGTCCCTTTCCCCTTCTAGAGTCAACAACCTCAGGATTTGCCCTGAGAAACCTTCAGCCCCCAGGCAGAACCCAGGATGTGACTGTCAGTCAAGCCAAGGGGCGGGTACATGACTCAGACTCAGCCAACTGGGGAATTCTCTAAGGACTTGGCCTCTTAAGGATGGAGAAGCTTATGGAAAGAGGTTGGAAGGATTCATTTGGGAGGTTATTCCCTGAGTTCCTGCTGTCTGGATCTCCAGGGCTGCCCTGGGACCTGGTCCTCTCTGAACCTGGCTCTTCAGCCTTTCCTCCGATTCTGTGCAATCCCTCACAGCCTCTCATGGATGTCCTCTTTGTCCAGAGTGGCCTTGTCAGTTTCTGTTGCAGGCATCCCAAGGTCCTGGTGGAGATTCTCTGGATCCTGCTGGCAACTTACCCAGACATATCCCAGCTTTGACCTTCACCTTCAGCTTTTAAGGATCCACCTACTGTCATCACAGGGATTCCCTTGTAGCTCAGTTGGTAAAGAATCTGCCTGCAGTGCAGGTGACCTAGGTTTGATTCCTGGGTCGGGAAGATCCCCTGGAGAAGGAATGGCAACCCTCTCCAGTATTCTTGCCTGGAGAATCCCGTGGACAGAGGAGCCTGGCAGGCTACAGTCCATGGGGTCATAAGAGTCAGACACGACTCAGCCACCAACCCGACTGTTCTCACAGCCCATGCCCGCCACTGTGTGTCTCTGAACATTTGTCTCTGCCGGTCCTTCTGCAGAACTGAGTCGAGTTCCCTGTGCTAGACAGTAGGGCCTAATTATTTTATATATAGTAGTGTATATTTGTTAATCCCAAACTCCTAATTTATCTCTCCTCCTCCTTTTCCCTTTGGTAATTCTAAGTCTGCTTTCTATGTCTGAAAGTCTGTTTGTTTGGCAAATAGTCATTTGTATATTTTTAAAAATTCCACATGTAAGTGATGTCTGCCATTTGTCTTTCTCTGACTTACTCCACTTGTTACACTCACCTCTGGGTCCATCCTCATTCACTCTTATCTTTAAGAACCACCTCATACATGTGTGCTAAGTTGCTTCAGTCATGTCTGACTATTTGCGACCTTGTGACCCCATGTAGCTCTCCAGGCTCCTCTGTCTATGAGATTCTCCAGGCAAGAATACTGTAGGGGTTACCTTGCCCTCCTCCAGGGGATCTTCCCGACCCAGGGATCCAACCCACATGTCTTATGTCTCCTGCATTGGCAGGTGAGTTCTTTACCACTAGCACCAACTGGGAAGCCTAAGAACCATCTCAGTTCAGTCCAGTTCAGTTCAGTTGCTCAGTCATGTCCGACTCTTTGCGACCCCATGAATAGCAGCATGCCAGGCCTCCCTGTCCATCACCATCTCTCGGAGTTCACTCAGACTCACGTTCATCGAGTCACTGATGCCATCCAGCCATCTCATCCTCTGTCATCCCTTTCTCCTCCTGCCCCCAATTCCTCCCAGCATCAGAGTCTTTTCCAATGAGTCAACCCTTCACATGAGGTGGCCAAAGTACTGAAGTTTCAGCTTTAGCATCATTCATTCCAGAGAAATCCCAGGGCTGATCTCCTTCAGAATGGACTGGTCGGATCTCCTTGCAGTCCAAGGGACTCTCAAGAGTCTTCTCCAACACCACAGTTCAAACGCATCAATTCTTCGGCGCTCAGCCTTCTTCACAGTCCAACTCTCACATCCATACATGACCACAGGAAAAACCATAGCCTTGACTAGATGGACCTTAGTCGGCAAAGTAATGTCTCTGCTTTTGAATATACTATCTAGGTTGGTCATAACTTTTCTTCCAAGAACTGCTGCTGCTGCTGCTGCTGCTAAGTTGCTTCAGTCATGTCCAACTCTGTGCGACCCCATAGACAGCAGCCCACCAGGCTCTGCCATCCCTGGGATTCTCCAGGCAAGAACACTGGAGTGGGTTGCCATTTCCTTCTCCAATGCACGAAAGTGAAAAGGGAAAGTGAAATCACTGAGTTGTGTCCAACTCTCAGCGACCCCATGGACTGCAGCCTAAGCGTCTTTTAATTTCATGGCCATTGTCAAAACTGGGGGGACTTCCTCCGCCCCTCCTCCACACACAAGCCCCCACCCCTAGGCCTGGCTCTGACCCTCTGGGCAGCCCCGGGGCTTCTCTCCCTCAGCACCAGCAACCCTTCCTCTGAGCCCAAGGCCAGATCCAGGTCCACCTCTGTTTCTTGGTTGGTCTCAACAAATGCTTCCTGAGCTCCAGAACCATGGAGGGTCAGATAGCTCCCTTGGGATCTGCTCAGGGACTCCTCTGCCAGCTAAGACCCACTGCCTGCTGATGAAGAGTCGTGAGGGGAATGCTGAAGAGTGCAAGCTGGGGAACTGTCCCAGAATTACAATGAGCCCAGCTCCTCTGGGTTGGCTGTTGCCCCATCCTCAACCTTTGGTCCAGAGCCTGCCCCAGCCTTAGTCACAGCCACAGCCGCCCAGCTCCAGCCACAGGCCTGACCTCACACCCTGCCCTCAAGCCCAGCCTTGTCTCCGCACCTGCAGAGCCCCTCCCCTACCTCTGCCTTCACTGCAGCCCCTCCTGATGGTCTCCCCTGCGAGACCCTCCCAGGCTGCCCTCTGCAGAGCCCCTACTCTGATTGAATGGGGCCTCCAGTGGGGAAGGCCTGGCCAGACAACTGGGCAGTGAATGGAATAGGTGTATCAGAGGCAGGTGCCACGCCCAGGTCCCCGCCAGTGACGGAGGCCCTGCTGTTCCCCCACCTCCCTGCCCCAGGCCAGGCTTCATCCTTAGCCTTGAGGGGGCTGGGGAGAGAGGGGCTGAACTCTCCATGGTTGCTGACTATCCCACCTAGGGAGGTACCCAAACTATAGCTACCCAGAATCAGGTGAAAGGAGGCAAAAAGGAGAGTCCCAGGACAAGCCAGTAGGATTTGGGAAGCTTGCAAGGTAGGGGTATCAAGGAAGATCAGCCTTGAAAGAAGGGTAAAAATAGCCCAAGTTCACCCCCCCTCCATCCTGAGGTCACCAACGCCTCTCCACCCCTTCCCCTGGGGAACTGAACCAGGGAGCAAAAGGCCCCCAGGACCTCAGGGAATCGGGCCCTCCCCCCATCTCAGGTGAATCTTGCAACAGACAACGTCCTGAGAAGGGAAGCCAGCACTGTGACGTCACAGGTTGGCGATGGCTTTGTCCTCCCGGAGCTGTCGAGTGAGTCAGCCAGGCCCCTTCCTCCTCCCTGTGCTCATGGACCCCTGTCTGACACTGGGGGCTGGAAAAGTTGACCAAGTAGCCCCTCCCCTTCTCACCCTGCTCCTCCCACGTGCTGGCCTGGCCCGCAGGTGGCCAATGAATGGCACGCTTAGGGAGATTGTCTTCTTTTAGCTGTAACTAGCAAACCAGACTTAGGTGAGTGGCCCAGGAACTCTTTGCAAGGCTGTGTTGAAACTGCCTGT
>SJYC01080300.1:0-30637 GCA_006408675.1 Madoqua kirkii | reverse complement strand
TCTTCTTAATATCTTCTGCTTCTCTTAGGTTCATACCATTTCTGTCCTTTATTGAGTCCATCTTTGCATGAAATGTTCCCTTGGTATCTCTGATTTTCTTAAAGAGATCTCTGCTGCTACTGCTAAGTCGCTTCAGTCATGTCTGACTGTGCAACCCCAGAGATGGCAGCCCACCAGGTTTCCCCATCCCTGGGATTCTCCAGACAAGAACACTGAAGTAGGTTAAAGAGATCTCTAGTTTTTCCCATTCTGTTGTTTTCCTCTATTTCTTTACACTGATCACTGAGAAAGGCTCTCTTATCTCTCCTTGCTATTCTTTGGAACTCTGCATTCAAGTGGGTATATCTTTCTGTTACTCCTTTGCTTTTTGCTTCTCTTCTTTTCTCAGCTATTTGTAAGGTTTCCTCAGACAATCATTTTGCCCTTTTGAATATTTTTTCCCTTGGAGATGGTCTTGATCTCTGCCTCCTGTATAATGTCACAAATTTCTACCCATAGTTCTTCAGGCATTCTATCAGATCTAATCCCTTGAATCTATTTCTCACTGCCACTATATAATCATAAGGGATTTGATTTAGGTCATACCTGAATGGTCTAGTATTTTTCCTTACTTTCTTCAATTTAAGTCTGAATTTGGCATTAAGGAGTTCATGATCTGAACCACAGTCAGCTCCCGGTCTTGTTTCTGTTGACTGTATAGAGCTTCTCCACCTTTGGCTGCAAAGAATATATGAATCTGATTTTAGTACTGACCATCTGGTGATGTCCATGTGTAGAGTCTTCTCTTGTGTTGTTGGAAGAGGGTGTTTGCTATGATCAGTGCATTCTCTTGGCAAAACTCAATTAGCCTTTGCCCTGCTTTATTCTGTACTCCAAGGCCAAATTTGTCTGTTACTCCAGGTATTTCTTGACTTCCCACTTTTGCATTCCAGTCCCCTATAATGGAAAGGACATCTTTTGGGGGTGTTAGTTCCTGAAGGTCTTGTTGGTGTTCATAGAACCATTCAGCTTCAGCTTCTTCAGCATTATTGGTCAGGGCATAGACTTGGATTACTGTGGTATTGAATGGTTTGCCTTGGAAATGAACAGAGATCATTCTGTTGTTTTTGAGATTGCATCCAAGTATTGCATTTCGGACTCTTTTGTTGACCATGATGGCTACTCCATTTCTTCTGAGGGATTCCTGCCCACAGTAGTAGATGTAATGGTCATCTGAAATAAATTCACCCATTCCAGTTCATTTTAGTTCATTGATTCCTAAAATGTTGATGTTCACTTGTGCCATCTCCTGTTTGACCACTTTCAATTTACCTTGATTCATGGACCTAACATTCCAGATTCCTATGCAATATTGCTCTTTACAGAATCATATTTTACTTCTATCACAAGTCACATCCACAGCTGGGTGTTGTTTTTGCTGTGGCTCCATCTCTTCATTCTTTCTGGAGTTATTTCTCCACTTTCTCCAGTAGTATATTGGGTACCTACTGACCTGAGGAGTTCTTTCAGTGTCCTATCTTTTTGCCTCTTCATTTTGTTCATGGGATTCTCATGGAAACAATACTGAAGTGGTTTGCCATTCCCTTCTCCAGTGGACCACAATTTGTCAGAACTCTCCACCATGACCTGTCCATCTTGGGTGGCCCAACGTGGCATGGATCATAGTTTCACTGGTTAGACAAGGTTGTGATCCATGTGATCAGATTGGTTAGTTTACCATGATTGTGGTTTTCAGTCTGTCTGCCCTCTGATGGAGAAGGATAAGAGGCTTATGGAAGCTTCCTGATAGGAGAGACTGACTGAGGGGAAAATTGTCTTGTTCTGATAGGTGGGGCCATGCTCAGTAAATCTTTAATCCAGTTTTCTGTTGATGTTGTTGGCTGTGTTCCATTCCTGTTAATTACCTGGGGCAAACTATGGTGGAGGTAATGAAGATAATGGTGACCTCCTTCAGAAGGTCCCTTGCATGCACTGCTATACTCAAACCTGCAGAAGACCATTGCCGACCCACACCTCCCCTGGATACTCCTGGATACTCACTGGCAAGTCTGGGTCAGTCTCTTGTGGGGTCACTGCTCCTTTCTCCTGGTCCTGGTGTGCACAAGGTTCTGTTTGGGCCCTCCAAACAAGAGTCCATTTCCCAGTCCTGTGTGAGTCTGGCAGCTCTATGGGGTTAATGGCGACCTCCTCCAAGAGGGCTCATGCCATACCCAAGTCTGCTGCCCCCAGATAAAATTGTCTTGTTCTGATAGGTGGGGCCATGCTCAGTAAATCTTTAATCCAGTTTTCTGTTGATGTTGTTGGCTGTGTTCCATTCCTGTTAATTACCTGGGGCAAACTATGGTGGAGGTAATGAAGATAATGGTGA
Source organism: Madoqua kirkii (assembly GCA_006408675.1). Taxonomy (NCBI): domain Eukaryota; kingdom Metazoa; phylum Chordata; class Mammalia; order Artiodactyla; family Bovidae; genus Madoqua; species Madoqua kirkii. Next base: position 28,269 of record SJYC01080300.1, on the reverse strand, counting down.
CCTCCTTCAGAAGGTCCCTTGCATGCACTGCTATACCCAAACCTGCAGAAGACCATTGCCGACCCACACCTCCCCTGGATACTCCTGGATACTCACTGGCAAGTCTGGGTCAGTCTCTTGTGGGGTCACTGCTCCTTTCTCCTGGTCCTGGTGTGCACAAGGTTCTGTTTGGGCCCTCCAAACAAGAGTCCATTTCCCAGTCCTGTGTGAGTCTGGCAGCTCTATGGGGTTAATGGCGACCTCCTCCAAGAGGGCTCATGCCATACCCAAGTCTGCTGCCCCCAGAGTCCCTGCCCCTGCAGCAGCCCACTGCTGACCCGTACCTCTACAGGATGAGAGGGTAACAGGCAGGAAGGCCAGGGATCTCCAAACGGAGGAAATAGCCTGCAAGTGTCAGACATTTTACCTCTCTTAAGCGGCAGGAGGAAACAAACTAGAGATATTTTCTCCTTCTCTATACAAATTTAAAAAGAGGTTTCTCTTAAAATTCTGTGTTGCTATAATGACACCTAGTTTCACTTGGAGTTAACCATTGCCTTTTTCTTATGGAAATGTTTATCTTAAGCTATGCTAATGTACTGTGCATTTACCCCAAACTCTGTCTTTAAGTCGGTTCCGCCTTTTGGGCCCAGAACCTACTTGATAAACCAGTATGTCAATACTCCGATAATGTTCCTCTAATCTATGTAAATGAAACTATTTATATGGTGATCTGCCCTTCCTCAATATTCAAGTTAATCATTTTTTGGCCCAAGATAAACCATTTAGAGCTAAGGTTATCCCAAAATACATCTTATGGGTGAGGGGCCTGGTGCCATTCTAAGTTTTGAGACATTCCTTTCTTTCATTAACAGACTGCTGGTGACTATATAACATCCAGCTGAAGACTAGCAGGCGGGTACTCTTTCTACCCCCTTCTGATGCCTATGTCAGAAGCTTTCTCTATCTCCTATACACTTTAATAAAACTTTATTACATAAAAGCTCTGAGCGATTCAAGCCTCGTCTCTGGCCCCGGATTGAATTCTTCTCCTCCGGGGGCCAAGAATCCCGGCGTCGTGATTCAACAACATACTCTTTCTGTGCCTTCTGATGCCTATGTCAGAAGCTTTCTCTATCTCCTTTATACTTTAATAAAACTTTATTACACAAAAGCTCTGAGCGATTCAAGCCTCGTCTCTGGCCCCGGATTGAATTCTTCTCCTCTGGGGGCCAAGAATCTCGGCGTTGTGATTCAACAACAACCTTTCAGTATGATAGTTGTGTGTATGTGTTATTTGGTCTTTATTATGTTGAAGTATGTTTCCTTTGAACAGATGTGAGAGCTTTTATTATAAATGGATGCTGAACTTTGTCAAAAACTTTTTTTTTAATCTGTTGAGATAATCATATGATTTGTCTCTTTAAAAACTTTTATTAAAGTACAGTTGATTTCTGATGATGTATTAATGTCTGCTATATAGCAAAGTGAAACAGTTGTGCGTTTACATGTACATACTCTTTTAAGATTCTTTTCCCATATTGGTCATTACAGAGAATAGAGAGGAGTTTACGGTCTTATACTGTAGACCGTTACTAGTTAACTATGTCATACATAATAGTGTGCACATATCCATCACAATTTCCTAGATTATCCTCTCTTCCCCTGCAACATTTCTCCTTTGGTAAGCATAAGTTTGTTTTTTATATCTGTGACTCTATTTCTGTTTCGTAAATAAATTCACGTGTGCCATGCTTCAGTTCAGTTCAGTAGCTCAGTCGTGTCCAACTCTTTGCAACTGCATGAATTGCAGCACGCCAGGCCTCCCTGTCCATTACCATCTCCCGGTGTTGACTCACACTCACATTTATAGAGTCCATGATGCTATCCAGCCATCTCATCCTCTGTCGTCCCCTTCTCCTCCTGCCCCCAATCCTTCCCAGCATCAGAGTCTTTTCCAATGAGTCAACTCTTTGCATGAGGTGGCCAAAGTACTGGAGTTTCAGCTTCAACATCATTCCTTCCAAAGAAATCCCAAGGCTGATCTCCTTCAGAATGGATTCGTTGTATCTCCTTGCAGTTCAAGGGACTCTTAAGAGTCTTCTCCAACAACACAGTTCAAAAGCATCAATTCCTCAGCGTTCAGCCTTCCTCACAGTCCAACTCTCATCCATACATGACTACTGGAAGTGCCATAGTCTTAACTAGATGAACCTTAGTCGGCAAAGTAAAGTCTCTGCTTTTGAATATACTATCTAGGTGTGTCATAAATTTTCTTCCAAGGAGTAAGCATTTTTTATTTTCATGGCTGCAGTCACCATCTGCAGTGATTTTGGAGCCCCCCAAAATAAAGTCTGACACTTTTTCCACTGTTTCCCCATCTATTGTCATGAAGTGATGGGACCAGATGCCATGATCTTCGTTTTCTGAATGTTGAGCTTTAAGCAACTTTTTCACTTTCCTCTTTCACTTTCATTAAGAGGCTTTTTAGTTCCTCTTCACTTTCTGCCATAAGGCTGGTGTCATCTGCATATCTGAGGTTATTTATATTTCTCCTGGCAATCTTGATTCCAGCTTTTGTTTCTTTGCGTTCAGCGTTCAGCGTTTCTCATGATGTACTCTGCATATAAGTTAAACAAGCAGGGTGACAATATACAGCCTTGACATACTCCTTTTCCTATTTGGAACCAGTGTGTTGTTCCATGTCCAATTTTAACTGTTGCTTCCTGACCTGCATACAGATTTCTCATGAGGCAGGTCAGGTGCTCTTGTATTACCATCTCTTTCAGCATTTTCCATAGTTTATTGTGATCCACACAGTCAAAGGCTTTGGCATAGTCAATAAAGCAGAAATAGATGATTTTCTGGAACTCTCTTGCTTTTTCCATGATCCAGCGGATGTTGGCAATTTGATCTCTGGTTCCTCTGCTTTTTCTAAAACAAGCTTGAACATCTGGAGCTTCATGGCTCACGTATTGCTGAAGATTGACTTGAAGAATTTTGAGTATTACTTTACTAGCGTGTGAGATGAGTGCAATTGTGTGGTACTTTGAGCATTCTTTTGCATTGCCTTTCTTCGGGATTGGAATGAAAACTGACCTTTTCCAGTCTTGTGGCCACTGCTGAGTTTTCCAAATTTGCTGGCATATTGAATTCAGCACGTTCACACCATCATCTTTCAGGATTTTAAACAGCTCCACTGGAGTTCCATCACCTCCACTAGCTTTGTTCATAGTGATGCTTTCTAAGGCCCCTTGACTTCACATTCCAAGATGTCTGGCTCTAGACACAAATTCACTTCTTTTTATGATTGAGTAATATTTCATATAAATGTTCCACAGCTTCTTTATCTGTTCATCTGTCAGTGGACATCTAGATTTCTTCCATGTTCTAGCTGTTGTAAATAATGCTACAGTAAACACTGAGCACCAAAGAATCGGTGCTTTTGAGGAGGTGAACCTGGATGAACTCTGAGAGTTGGTGATGGACAGGCAGGCCTGGCATTCTGCGATTCAGGGGGTCGCAAAGAGTTGGACACAGCTGAGCGAGTGAACTGAACTGAACTGTAACTTTGGGATGCATGTGTGTGTGTGTGTGTGTGTTTCAATTTTGATTTCCTAATGGTATATGCCTAGTAGTGGGATTACTGGGTGATATGTTGGAAAGATGGCATCACCAGCTCAATGGACATGAGTTTGAGCAAGTTCCTGGAGCTGGTGATGGACAGGGAAGACTTGCATGCTGAAGTCCATGGGGTCGCAAAGAGCTGGACACAACGAAGTGACTGGACTGAACTGAACTGATGGTGGTTTTATTCCTAGTTTTTAAAGGAATCTCCATGCTATCTTCCATAGTGACTGTATCAGTTTACATTCCCTCCAACAATGCAAGAGGGTTCCCTATTCTCCACATTTTCTCCAGCATTTATTGTCTGTAGATTTTTGATGATGGCCATTTTGACTGGTGTGATTGTACTGATTGTAGGTTTGATTTGCCTTTCTCTAATAATGAGAAATAATGAGTATCTTTCATGTATTTGTTAGCCATCTGTATGTCTTCTTTGGAAAAATGCATTTTTTCCATGTTTTAATTGAGTGGTTTGTTTTTTCTGGTATTGGTATATATGAGGTACTTGCATATTTTGGAAATTAATTCTTTGACAGTTGTTTCATTTGCTGTTATTTTATCCCATTCTGAGGGTTGTCTTTTCACCTTGTTTATATCTTCCTCTTCTGTGAAAAAGCTTTTAATTTAATTAGGTTCCACACATTTGTTTTTGTTTTTATTTCCATTACTCTAGAAGCCGGGTCAAGGAGGATCTTGCTGTGATTTATGTCATCAAGTGTCCTGCTCATGTTTTCCTCTAAAAGTTTAAAAGTTTCTTGTCTCACAATTAGGTCTTTAATCCATTTTGAGTTTATCTTTGTGTGTTGTGTTAGGAAGTGTTCTAATTTCATTCTTTTACATATAGTTGTGCAGTTTTTCCAATATTACATATTGAAGAGGCAATCTTTGACCAATTGTATATTCTTTTTTTTAATTTAAATTTATTTATTTTAATTAGAGGCTAATTACTTTACAATATTGTATTGGGCATATTCTTGCCTCCTTTGTCAAACATGAAGTACCCCTGGGCGTGTAGGTTTATGTCTGGGCTTTCTATCTTGTTCCATTGGCCTATATTTCAGTTTTTGTGCCAGTACCATACTTTCTTGATGTCTGTGGCTTTGTAGTATAGTCTGAAGACAGGAAGGTTGATTTCTTCAGCTCCATTCTTCTTTCTCAAGACTGCTTTGGTTATATGGGGTCTTTTGTGTTTCCATATGAATTGTGAAATTTTTTTTATTCTAGTTCCGTGGAAAATGTCTTTGGTAATTTGATAAGGCATTGAATCAGTGTATTGAATTTTGTAGAATAGTCATTTTCATAATATTGACTCTTCCAACCCAGAAACATGGAATATCTCTCCATCTGTTTATGTCCTCTTTGATTGATTCATCAGTGTCTTTTTGTTTTCAGTATACAGTTCTTGTTTTCTTCTTAGATAGGTTTATTCCTAGATATTTGGTTATTTTTGTTGCAATGGTGAATGGAATTGATTCTTTAACTTCTCTTTCTGATTTTTTATTGTTAGTATATAGAAATGTAGATGATTTCTGGTTATTGATTTTGTATCCTGTTCAGTTCAGCTCAGTTCAGTCGTTCAGTCATATCCGACTCTTTGTGACCCCATGAATTGCAGCACACCAGGCCTCTCTGTCTATCACCAACTCCTGGAGTTCACTCAGACTCAATCGAGTCGGTGATGCCATCCAGCCATCTTATCCTCTGTCATCCCCTTTTCCTCCTGCCCCTAATGCTTCCCAGCATCAGAGTCTTTTCCAATGAATTAACTGTTCGCATGAAGTGGCCAAAGTACTGGAGTTCAGCTTTAGCATCGTTCCTTCCAAAGAACATGCAGGAGTGATCTCCTTTAGAATGGACTGGTTGGATCTCCTTGCAACCCATAACTTTGCTAAATTCACTGATTAACTCTAGTAATTTTCTAATACTATCTTTATGGTTTTCTATGTATAGTATCATGTCACCTCAAACAGTCAGAGTTTTACTTCTTCATTTCTGATTTGGATTCCTTCTATTTCTTTTACTTTTCTGATTTCTGTAGCTAGGACTTTGAAAATTATGTTGAATAATAGTGGTTAAAGTGGGCACCCTAGTCTTGTTCCTGATCTTAGGGGGAATGTTTTCAGGTTTTCACCATTGAGAATAATATTTGCTATGGGTTTATCATACATGGCCTTTATTATGTTGAGGTAGGTTTCTTCTATGCCCACTTTTTTAAAAGAGTTTTAATCATGAATGGTTGCTGAATTTTGTCAAAGGCTTTTTCTCCATCTTTTGAGATTATAATATTATTTTTATCTTTCATTTTGTTAATATGTGTATCACATTGATTTATTTGTATATATTAAGAATCCATGCATCCCTGGGATGAACTCAACTTGATCATTGTGTATCATCTTTTTAATTTGTTGTTCAATTCTCTTCTCCAGAGTTTTGTTGAGGATTTTTGCATCATATTCATCAGTGCTATTGGCCTATAATTTGTGTGTGTGTGTGTTATCTTTGTCTGGTTTTGATATCAGGGTGATAGTGATCTCTTAAAATAAATTTGAAAGTGCAATTTTGAAACAGTTTTGGAAGTATAGACTTTAGCTCTTCTCTAACTGCTTGGTAGCATTCACTTGGGAAGCCATCTGGCACTGGGCTTTTTTTGGGGGGTGGAGGGATATTTTGATAAAAGTTTTGATTTCAAAAGTTATAATTAGGTTTTTCATAATTTTCATTTCTTCCTGATTCAGTCTCAAAAGATTGAACTTTTCTAAGAATCTGTCCATTTCTACCAGTATATCCACTTAATTGCCCTAGTTATTAATAATTGTCTCATAATCCTATGTGTTTCTGCATTGTCTGTTGTAACCTCCTCTTTTTTGCTTCTAATTTTGTTGAGTTGATTCTGTATCCTTTTTTCATGATGAATCTGTCTAAATGTTTGCCAATTTTGTTTATCTTCTCAAAGAACCAGCTTTTAGTTTTATTAATCTTTACTATTGTTTCTTTCATTTCATTTTCATTTACTTCTGCTCTGATCTTTATAACTTCTTTCCTTCTGTTAACTATGTTTTTTGTTTTTGTTGCTGTTGCTGTTCTTTTTCCTTTTGTTTTAGGAGCAAAATTAGGTTGTCTATTTGATATTTTTCTCCTTTCTTGAGGTAGGATTGTATTGCTATAAACTTCCCTCTTAGAATTGCTTTTGCTGAATCCTACAAGTTTTGAGGTGTGTTTCACGGTCAATTATTTCTAGGAATTTTTAAATTTCCTTTATGCTTTCTTTAATAACTTGTTATTTAGAAACATATTGTTTAATCTACATGTGCTTGTGTGCCTTTTTTTTTCTTTTACAGTCCCCCCCCATAATTGTTATTTAATCTCATTGTATTGTGATCAGAAAAGATGCTTGATATGATTTCAGTTTTCTTAAATGTACTGAGATTTGTTTTGTTGCAAAATATGTGGTCTATCCTGGAGAATGTTCTATGTGCATTTGAGAAGAAAGTGTATTCTGCATTTGGATGGAATGTCCTGAAGACATCAATGAGATCCATCTAGACTAATGTGTCATTTAAGGCTTGTGTTTCCTTTTTAATTTTCTGTTTTGATGATATGTTCCTTGATATAAGAGGGTGTTAAAGTCCCATGCTATTGTGTTGCTGTCAATTTCTCCTTTTGTGTCTGTTAGAATTTTTCTTATGTATTGATGTGTTTTTATGTTTGGTTCATAAATACTTAAGATTGTTATGTCTTCCTCTTGGAATAATCCCTTGATAATTATGTAGTGTCCTTCCTTATCTCTTGTAATCTTTATTTTAAGGTCTATTTTGTCTGATACTAAGATTGCAATTTTGGCTTTCTTTTGATTTCCATTTGCATGGAATATATTTTTCCATCCTCCACTTTAAGACTGCATTTGTCTTCAGGTCTGAAGTGAGTCTCTTGTAGACAGCATATATATGGGTATTGTGTTTGTATGCATTCAGCCAGTCTGTGTCTTTTTGTTGGAGTATTTAATCCATGTACATTTAAAATATTTATTGATTTATAGATATACTCCTATTGCTATTTTCTTAATTGTTTGTGGTTTGATTTTGTATTTATTTTTTTTTTATTTTCTGTATATATCAATCTTTTAAACTTTTTTTTTGTAAAGCTGAGTTTTTAGTATTAAATTCTCTTAACTTTTGTTTTAGTTAAAACTTTTGATTTCTCCATCAATTTTGAATAAGATCCTTTCTAGGCAGAGTAATCTTGGTTGCAGATTTTTTTTCTTTCAGTACTTTAAATATATCCTGCCATTCTCTTCTGGCCTGCAGGGTTTCTGCTGAAAGATCAGCTGTTACATGTATGGTGTTTCCCTTGTATGTTACTTATTGCTTTCCCTGGCTGATTTCAATATTTCTTTGTGTTTAGTCTTTGCCAGGTTGATTAGTATATCTTAGCATTTTTCTCCTTGGGTTTATCCTGTATGACACTCTGCACTCTTTGGACTTGATTGACTATTTCCTTTCCCATGTTGGGAAAAATTTGACTATAATCTCTTCAAAAATTTTCCTATACCCATTTTTTTTTTCTCTTCTTCTTGGCCATATAATTCGAATTCTGGTGCATTTAATATTGTCCCAGAGGTCTCTGAGATTATCCTCAGTTCTTATACTCTTTTTGCTTTATTCTGCTAGTCAGCAGTTATTTCCACCATTCTATTTTCCAGATCACTTACATGTCCTTCTGCCTCAGAACTTCTGTTGATTCCTTCTAGAGTATTTTTAATCTCAGTAATTTTTTTTCTGTATTTGTTTGATTTTGCCTGTATTTGTTTGTCTGTATTTGTTTATTCTTTATTTCTTTTAGGTCTTTGTTAAATGTGCTAATTGATTGATTATTGCATCTTCTCTCTCTCTCTCTCTCTCTCTCTCTCTCTCTCTCTTTAGGTTTTGGATCATCTTCATTATCATTGTGATGAATTATTTCTTGGGTAGTTTGCCTATTTCCTCTTCATTTATTTGGAGTTTTGTGTTTCTAGGTTGTTCCTTCATTTGTTCAGTATTTCTCTGCCTTTTCTTTCTTTCTTTCTTTTTAACTTAATGTGTTTGAGGTCTCCTGTTTCCGGGCTTTTAGGCTGAATTCTTTCTTCTTAGATTCTGCCCTTAGTGGGTAAGGTTGGACCAGTGGTTTGCCTCAGCTTTGTGTAGAGTATGAGTTGTGCTTGCCTTGTGGTGTGAAGGGGTTAATTTTTTTTTTTTCCTTTCCCTCTGATCGACAGGGCTGTATGAGTTGGTAGTCCTATCTACCGATGATTGAGTTTGCAATTTGTCTTTTTTGTTGTTTGGATGAGGCATCCGGTTGCTGCTGGGTCTTGTATATGGGTGTTTGTCTTTGTGGGAGACCTCACTAATTAATATCCCCTAGTGTTAGGAGCCTGGTCGGCTGCCATCTATGGGGTCACACAGAGTTGGACACGACTGAAGTGACTTAGGAGATCTCTGGTAGTCTAGTCTAGGTGTTTGGAGTCAGTGCTTCCACTCCAAAGGCTTTGGGAACAGAGATTCCACAAGATGTTCTTTTCTTTTTTTTAATAGCATTAATTGGCATTAAAACAAACACAGAGACACAAAAAACAGAAGAGGCACCTCAGACAAATGACACAAAATCAGGCAAATGATAACTAAAATAACAGAATATATGCACATACATGGACTTCTCTGTTGGCTTAGAGATTAAAGCATCTGCTTGCAGTGTGGGAGACTTGGGTTCAATCCCTAGGTTGGGATGGTCCCCTGGAAAAGTAAATGGCAACCCACTCCAGTATTCTTTCCTGGAGAATTCCTATGGATGGAGGAGCCTGGTGGGCTACAGTCCATGGGGTCTACACCCATAAACAAAACCAAAACAATAAAAAAAAAAAATAAAGTGCAATAGATAGACCTTGCAAGTAAAGGAAACAAAAAGTGATATCAACCAGTTAAAAACAAAAATAACTAAGGCACAAACCGGAAAACAAAACTAAAGCAAGATGGTAATTGGGGGATAGAGCAATAAAAATAAACTAACAAACATGGGTAAGAAAAAGAAAGGAAAGGAAAAAAAAAAGAAAAGAAATGCAACATTAAATAGTGTTAGATAAAGAAGATTTATACATATTAAAGAATAACTACATTGGGAAAAGAACAATAGGAAAAAAAACAATAGAATAAACATACAAAAATAATGAATTTTAAAATAAAATAAAAGAGGGAAAAAACAGGAAAACCACACAGAAACACAAAAGGCCAACATAGAGGCAGCAATATATAAAGTGTGTAATTAAAAAAATTCTCAAAAGCTTCCTCATGGACTGTACCTTACAATACTCCTCTGTCCATGGGATTTTCCAGGCAAGAGTACCGGAGTGTGTTGCCATTTCCTTCTCCAAAGGATCTTTCCAACCCAGAGATCGAACCTGGGTGTCCCACATTGTAGGCAGATGCTTTACCACCTGAGCCACCAGGGAAGATATGGATTTGATAGTACTAATGAAATCAACAACTACAACAATGGAGGGGAAAAGAAGAAAATAATAATGCAGAAGCAACTATAGAACAAGGCAAAATATAATGCACGATTTTACTGATCTGTGTCTTTTCCCTCCCTGGGAGTCACAGTCCAGCTCACCTCCTCAGGATATCCACTATTACTGTGCTGGTCTCTGAACCTACTGTGGGGGCAGCTTAGACTCTAGTCTGGTCCTACTTCTGTGTGCTCCTGCCTCCAGTGTCCACAACTATCAGAACTAGTAAATTTTCTTTTTGGGAACTTTCATTGTCTTTTTATGTATTCCATAGACACAGAGTCTGCCTAGTTGATTATATGGATTTAATCTGCATCTTGTGCAGATGATGAGGCTTTGTGTCCTTTCCTTAGCCGCACAACCCTTGGTTTTCAATTGCAGTTTTATCTCTGTCTATGCGTGTGTGTGGTCCAAAGGAGATTACTCCTGTGACTGCTCTGAAGGACTTGGGTTTCCCCCAGTAAGGACCAAGTGTGAAGGTGGCACTGCTGCTTGGGTTGCAGGGGCTCTGGCAGCACCAGGTACTCAGAGGAGCCTGTAGCTAAGCCAGCAGGAAATATGGTGCTCTAGAAGGGCATGGCAACCCACTCCAGAATTCCCACCTGGAGAATCCCACAGACAGAGAAGCCAGCAAGCTACAGTCCACAAGGTTGCAAAGCATTGGACATGACTGAAGCCACCTCACCTGAAGGCCCACAGGAATTTTTCTAGCCTCTGGAAGCTCTGTCCCAGTGATGATCATGGATGGAGGTGGTGCGGTTTCTTGGATCACGGGGATTTTGGCAATGCCAGCTATGCAGGGGCACTGGCAGCTATTGTCACAGGAGATATGGCATTATTGGGGCTTCTTTCTGTCCTTGGCATCTCTGTCCCAGTGAAGATTGAGCATAAAAGTCACACAGCTGCTTGAGTCCTGGGTTCCCTGATGGTGCCAACTGTATAGAGCCGCGGGCTGCCTCAAGCTTGTTCTAAATTGGAAAAGGAGTATGCCAAAACTGTATATGGTCACTCTGTTTATTTAATGTATATGCAGAGTACATCATGCGAAATTCTGAGCTGGATGAAGAACAAACTAGAATCAAGATTACCGGGAGAATTATCAATAACCTCAGATTTGCAGATGACATAACTGTTTTGGAAGAGAGTGAAGAGGAACTAAAAAGCCTCTTGATGAAAATGAAAGAGAAGAGTGAAAAGGTTGGCTTAAAAATTAACATTCAAAAACAGTAGATCATGGAATCTAGTCCCATCATTTCATGGCAAATAGATGGGGAAATAATGGAAACATTGACAGACTTTATTGTTTTAGGCTCCAAAATCACTGCAGATGGTGACTGCAGTCATGAAATTAAAAGACACTTGCTCCTTGGGAAAAAAGCTATGGCAACTCTAGACAGAAAATTAAAAAGCAGAGACATTACTCTACCAACCAAGGTCCTTCTAGTCAAATCTACAGTTTTTCCAGTAGTCATGTAAGGATTTGACAGTCGGACCTTACAGTGCTCAGAAAACTAACCAATGAAGAACTGATTCTTTTGAACTGTTGTTTTGGAAAAAAAATTCTCGAGACTCCCTTGGACTGCAAGGAGATCAAACCAGTCAATCCTAAGTGAGATCAATCCTGAACAGTCATTGGAAGGATTGATGCTGAAGCTGAAGCTCCAATCCTTTGGCCACCCGATGTGAAGAGTTGACTCATTAGAAAATACCTTAATGCTGGGAAAGACTGAAAGCAGGAGAAGGGGATGACAGAAGATGAGATTGTTGGATGGCATCACTGACTTAAAGAACATGCATTTGAACAAGCTCTGGGAGTTGGTGATGGACAGGAAAGCCTGGAATGCTGCATTTCATGGGATTGCAAAGAGTTGGACATGACTGAATGACTTAATTGACTGACTGACTTCCTGGGCTGCAGGAGCCATGGCCCTATTAGTTTTTTACTAGTCTCTGGCAGCTGGTGATCAGATGATCTCTTTGTCTGGTCTTTCTCTGTTGTTCTGCCTATTCAGGCACTTAAAGTGACCCCCTGGCTGGGGTCCCACTCTGTTGCTTTGGGGCTCTTAAATGCTTGGGTCCTACTCTGTAGTTCAGTGTCGGGTGCTTAAAGGGCCAGGCTCTCTATTGTTCAGCTGCCATTGATGGAATGTAGACAGAGATAGGCTACAATGATGGCTCCACTCCCTACCTTTGACTCAGCCTTACCTCCATGGTGGCCTGGTTTTCCTTCATAGGCATTTCCCATCAGTCTCCTCCTGCATGTCCCCTTGGGCTGTCTCCCTACAGTCAACAGCAGACTTCTCCCTAGGATTACTCTTCAGTCCTTGCACTTCAGCTCCCAGCCTCTGTGTTTCTAGGGGACTTGCGTTACTGCCCGGGGGATATATGGCTGCAGCAAGGATTGTCTTTGTGATTCTTGTTCCCTTTGAACTGTAACAGGTCAACTGCTTCACTCACAGCCTCAAGTGTTTCTCCTTTGTCCCAAACAATTGTCCTGAAGTGTAGGTCAGACCCATGCCTCAGTTCCCCACCCGGCTACCAAGAGGAGGTCCAGTCCTGTTAAGTCTTCTCTTTTTCTCCCTATTTTCTTCTTCCTACCAAGTTTTGTGTGGTTCTATATATTCTTTCAGGTGGTCAGGTACTCCTGCCTGCTCTCAGCTGGTGTTGTGGACTATCTACTCTGTCTGAAGGTGTATTCCTAATGTATCTGTGGAGAGAGATATACTCCATACTCACCTACTCCTCCTCCATCTTGTTCTCTCCCTTGATTTTTGACTATAAAGGAAAATTTAAATGTTCCTTCAGAGGTTAAAATAATGCTTAAATCATAAAAGTAACCAAATCACCCTTAACAAGGATATATTACAGTTTGTCTTAAAAAGAAAACCTTCTCAACATAGAATTAGAAAGAAAAAGTTCATTATGCAGTAGTCCAGGTAAAATTTGATTGCCTTAAAGTGACTTCAAAGTGAAACAATGGGTTGGCTTCTTAAAATCAAATAAATTTTAATATAAATTTTATGAGGAATTTGTCCAAAATAGTGAAGATAATAGTTACACCAGAATGACTATATCTTGTACGAATTTTGAATTTGGATTTCAGGACTATATTTGTAAAATAAACTCATTGAATTATAACCTAAATAGAAAAACAAAAAAGTGGTTGAGCTGAGTGAATTCTCAAAAGTTGAGCAGAACTTTGTAACTAGCAGCCAGTAATCAGATGTTCTATCATGAGGCTGGTCCTGTTGCTATCAGCATCTTGTAGCTCAGCTTGGGCTGGATATCTAAGATGGCAGCACTAAAATGTCTTGTCTGTAGTGTCAGCTGGGCCTTTCCTCTTTATGTGGTATTTTATTCTCATAGGGACTAGCTGGACTTTTCACTAGTACTCCTCTGAAGTGAATTCTGTTGCATTTTAGTTGTCAGCTTCAATTACCAATCCAGATAAATTCAAAGGGATAAATGGAGAAATAGGTAATAAGGCTATGACTCCTATTGAAAGGAGGAATTGAAGTTACATTCCAATGACATGTGAGTGCAAAAATAGGAAGTATTGCTAGTATTCAAAACAATGTATTAGAGTGCCCATATAACTTAATATGTTAAAATATTATAATTTATATATTTTGAGAATGAAAGGGTCAATATCAGTAGACGTAAACCAGGACCATTTCAGGAAAATTAGGATGTATGGGTTCCCTGTTCATTGGCTGTATGGAAATTTTCTTTTGTTACGTTCCTCGTTAAATATATAGCAAATATATTTTGCAATCAGTGGCTTTCATTTTTATTTTTATTTTGTCTTGCAAGTTCTTGGTATTAATGTTGTCAAATTTATCCTTGAAATACTGAGGATTTTTTTAAAATTATCTTCTAAAAAACTGACTTATTTACCGTTGTCATTTGGATCTGCAGTGCACCTAGAATTGATTATTCTCTGAGGTGTGAAATACTGGAAAATATGTTTTCAGCATTGATAGCAGATTAACCCAGAAAAATTAGGACTGACATGTACACTCTGCTATATATTTAAAATAGATAACCAATAAAGACATACAGATAGCACAGGGAACTCTGCTGAATATTCTATAAAATCCAAAGAGGAAAATAATCTGCAAAAGAATAGATACAAGTAATGTATAAATGAATCTCTTTTCTGTCCACCCAAAAACTAATATCACATTGTTAATTAACTATACTTCAGTTCAGTTCAGTTCAGTTCAGTCACTCAGTGATGTCCGAATCTTTCCAACCCCATGAATCGCAGCACACCAGACCTACCTGTCCATCACCAACTCCATGACTCAAACTCATGTCCATCACCAACTCCATGACTCAAACTCATGTCCATTGAGTCGGTGTTGCCATCCAGCCATCTCATCCTCTGTCGTCCCCTTCTCCTCCTGCTCCCAATCCCTCCCAGCATCAGAGTCTTTTCCAGTGAGTCAACTGTTCACATGAGGTGGCCAAAGTACTGAAGTTTCAGCCTTAGCATCATTCCTTCCAAAGAACACCCAGGAGTGATCTCCTTTAGAATGGACTGGTTGGATCTCCTTGAAGTCCAAAGGACTCTCAAGAGTCTTCTCCAACACCTCAGTTCAAAAGCATCAATTCTTCAGCTCTCAGCTTTCTTCACAGTCCAGTGTTCACATCCATACATAGCTACTGGAAAAACCATAGCCTTGACTAGACAGATCTTAGTCAGCCAAGTAATATCTCTGCTTTTGAATATGCTATTTAGGTTGGTCATAGCTTTTCTTCCAAGGAGTAAGCATCTTTTAATTTCATGGCTACAGTCATCATCTGCAGTGATTTTGGAGCCCCCCAAAATAAAGTCTGACACCTTTCCACTGTTTCCCTATCTATTTCCCATGAAGTGATGGGACCAGATGCCATGATCTTCGTTTTCTGAATGTTGAGCTTTAAGCCAAGTTTTTTACTCTCCACTTTCACTTTCCTCAAGAGGCTTTTTAGTTCCTCTTCACTTTCTTCCATAAGGGTGGTGTTATCTGTATATCTGAGGTTATTGATATTTCTCCTGACAATCTTGATTCCAGCTTGTACTTCTTCCAGTCCAGCATTCTTCATGATGTACACTGCATATAAGTTAAATAAGCAGGATGACAATATACAGCCTTCATGTATTCCTTTTCCTATTTGGAAGCAGTCTATGAAATAAAATTTAAAAAAAAAAAAGATTGACCTTTAAATGCTGCTCAAGAATGACATCTTTGTTGTATATAATATCCATATATGTGCATCCCTATTAGGGTTTCTGGGTTCTACTCTAGCTTTGTACTAATATCATATGATATTAAATATACCAATTGTTGCCATTCAGTATTGTTCTCCTTTCTTTTTTCTTAAAAAATATTTTGGATATTCTTGGATCTTACATTTTTGAAATAAGATTAATTTTGTTGTTTCTTCCAGTTTATTTAGATATAATTGACATAGAGCATTGTATAAGTTTAAGATGTGCATCATAGTTGGACTTATATCTTGAAATTATCACAGAAAATGTCTAACATTATATTTTTAAAATAGAAAAAATAAAATTGTGGGAAAACCCAAGATTTATTCTTAACAGACTGCATATATAAAATAGCATATGTGTTGATTGCATTTATTAAAGGGTACTTTACTTCTCTAGTATATAATTACAACTAGAAGTTTGTACATTTTGACTACCTTCAAATAATTTATACTTCTTTCACCATCAGCCTTTGGTAACCACAAATCTGACCACTTTTCTAGTTCCTTATACACAACATATCAATTTGACATTTCTATGCATTTCAAAACCATCACAAAAATTCTAAGTATGTTATGTCACCATACAATGATATTACATAATTATTGATTACATTTCACACACTGCAAACTGCATACTTGTGACTCATTCATTTTGTGTGTGAATCTCTTAATCTCTCTACCAATCATTTTTCCCTCTAACTATCCCTCTGTTCTGGCAACCATCTACTTTTTTTTCTGTATCTGTAGCTTTCTATTTAATAACCTTTATTCATTTGTTTTGTTTGTTATGTTCCATAGATAAGAGAAATCATATAGGATATGTCTTTTTATGCCTGACATTTCACTTAGTATGATACCCTCTGGGTTCATCCAGGTTATCACATTAGCAATATTTAATTCTTTATTTTTTTCTTGTTGAGTAATATATCATTTTGTATGGATACCTTATCTTCTTTATCTATTCATTTATTGATGTATATACTTGGGCTTTTTCTATGTCTAGGCTATTGTCAATAATACTGCTATGAAAATGAGGGCACATATATCTTTTTGAATTAGAGTTTTCTTTGGATAAATACCCAGGAGTAGAATTGCTGGATCATTGATACATATATACATATACATACACGTACATGTCTATATATATATAATTTTTTGAGGAATCTCGATACTCTTTTCCATAGTGGCTGCATCAATGTATTTTCCTACTAATAGTACACAGTGCTTCCCTTTTTTTCCACATTATTGCCAATTCATGTTATTTGTTATTTTCATATGCATGAGGTGCTACCTCATTGTGATTTTGATTTGCATTTCCCTGATTATCACTTATGTTAAGCATTTTTTAATGTGTCTTTTGGTTGTCAGTATCACTTTTTTTTTTGAAAAACGTCTATCTGTATACTTTACACATTTTTAATCAGTTTTTTTTTTTTGTTGGTCAGTTGAATGAGTTCTTAGTCTACTTTAGACATTAAATGTTTTCTACCATTCAGTGCTCAGCCTTTTCTGTTTGTTAATAGCTGTTTATTTTGATGCAATCCAATTTGCTGATTTTCCCTCTTATTTCCATTGCATGGCAAGAGATAGTCCAAACAATGTTGTTATAACTATTTCAAAGAATGTGCTGTCTATGTTTTTTTTTCTTTAGAAGTTTTATGGTTTTAGTTCTTACAATTAAATTTTTGCTCCATTTTGAGTTTATTTTTGCATATGATATGAGAAAGTTTAATTTTTGTGAGTGTGAAATTTCTCAGTTTTCCAACACAAATTATTAAAGAGATTTTCATTTCCATATTGCCTATTCTTTTTGCTTTATCATAGATTTGTTGTTGCTGTTTCATCATTAAGTCGTGTCTGACTCTTCTCTAACCTCATGAACTTATTCTATCAGTCTCCTCTATTAATGGGATTTCTCAGGCAAGAATACTGGAGCAAGTTGCCAGCTCCTTTCCCAGGGGTCATCCCAGTCCAGGAATTGAACTTGTGTCTCCTGTATTGGCAGGTGGGTTTTTAAACTCTGAGCCAAATGAGAAAACTTCCATAACTATTTAAGTAAGAGTTCATTTCTGGGCACTATCTTCTGTTCCGTTAATCTATATGTCTGCTGTTGGGTCATTATCATACAGTTTTTATTTTACATTTTTAGTTGAAATATAATTGATTTACAATGTTACGTTTGTTTCAAGAGTACAGAAAATGATTCAGTTATACATATATGTATTATATATTAGGTTTTTTTGCTCTCTTCCATTGTAGATTATTGCAAGGTATTTTGTGTAGTTTCCTGTGACATAGAGTAGGTCCTTACTTATTATCTATTTTATCTATTTATCTATCTACTTACTATATATTTACTATATATTTTATGTTTGGTAGTGTGCCTATTTTCATTCTAAACGCCTAATTTCTCTCTCCTCTCCTTTGCTAACTATGCTGCTGTTCAGTTGTTCAGTCATGTCCAAATCTTTGTTACCCATGTACTGCAGCATGCCAGGCTTCTACGTCCTTCATCATGCCCCAGAACTTGCTCAAACTCATGTCCATTGAGTCAGTGATGCCATACAACCATCTCGTCCTGTCATCCCCTTCTCCTCCTCCTTTTAATCTTTCCCAGAATCAAGTTTGTTGTTTTTTTTTTTTCAGTGAATTGGCTCTTTGCATGAAGTGGCCAAACTATTGATAATCATAAATTTGTTTTGTATGTCTATGAGCTTATTTATGTTTTATAAATAAGTTCATTCATCTTTGTATTTTTTAAGGTTCCAAACATATATGAGATCATATATTTGAATTTCATATGATATTTTATCTCCATTCATGTCACTGCAGATGGCATTATTTCATTGTTTTATGGCTCAGTAATACCAAAAAAAACAATGCCAAGAAATGTTCAAATTACTGTAAAATTACATTCATTTTACATGTTAGCAAGATTATGCTCAAAATCCTTCAAGTTAGGTTTCAGAAATACCTGAACGGAGAACTTTGTATATATATATGAGCTGAATTTAGAAAAGGCAGAGAAACCAGAGATTAAATTGCCAGTATACACTGGATCATAAAAAAGGCAAGGGAATCCCCCCACAAAATATCTACTTCTTCTTCATTGACTATGATAAGGCCTTTGACTTTGTGGATCACAACAAACTGTAGAATATTCTTAATAAGATGGGACTACCAGACCACATTACTTGCCTCCTGAGTAACTTGTATGCAGGACAAGAAGCAGCAGTTAGAACTGGACATAGAACAACAGATTGATTCAAAATTGGGCAAGGAGTACATCAGGACTGTATATTGTCATCCAGCTTATTTAATGTATATGCAGGTACATCATATGAAATGCTGACCTGGAAGAAGCACAAGCTATAATCAAGATTGCTGGGGGAAATATCAATAACCTCAGATTTTCAGATTGAAAGGTTGTGCTGAGCCATGAAATACACTGGGATTCTTGGCCTCCAGAGAAAAAGAATTCAATTCAGGGCCAGTGATGTGGCTTGATGGCTCAGAGCTTTTGTGTAATAAAATTTTATTAAAGTACAAAATAGATAGACAAAGGTTTTGACATAGACATCAGAAGGGAGGAAGAAAGAATGCCCCCCCAACCCCCACTAGTCTTAAGCAAGAAGTTATATACCTACTAGCAGACTGCTAATTAGAGAAAAGGAAAGTCTCAAAACTCAGAGCCTGGCACCAAGCCCCTCATCCACAACATGCATTTTGAGATAACATTGGCACTAGATGAGTCATCCTGGGCCACAAAACGGTTGACATAAGTCTTGAAGAAAGGCAGGTTTCCAAGCAAATTTATAGACTCATTAACAAAGCTTAGGAGAACATTTGCATAAATAAAACATGGTTTGTCAAGTATGTTCTGAGTCTTAAGCAGAATGGAACTGACTTGGAGATATTCTAAGGTAAGTACATAGTTTATTAACAGAGTTTAACAAAAACATTTCCATAAGAAAAATGCATTGGCTAGCTCAAGGTATGAGAAAAGTTAAGTTCAGGTGGGACAAGGTGCTCCAACATAGAATTTTAAAGGAAACCTCCTTTTAATTAATGTATAGAGAAGTGAAAAAAAATCTGACAGTTGTAGTTTGTTTCTTCCTGCTGCTTAACAGAGAGATAAAAGACATCCAACATTAGCAGCCTATTTCCCAATAGCCTTCCTGCCTGATACCTTCTCAAGATGACATCACCATTAAGGTAGAAATGAAGAGTAACTAAAGAGCCTCTTGATAAAAGTGAAAGAGAAGAGTGAAAATACTGGCTTAAAACACAACATTCAAAAAATGAAGATCATGGCATTTTGTCCCATCACTTCATGGAAAATAGATGGGGACAAAATGGAAACAATGAGAGACTTTATTTGTAGGGGCTCCTAAATCACTGCAGATGGTGACTGCAGCCATGAAATTAAAAAGTGCTTGCTCCTTGGAAGAAGAACTATAAGAAACCAAGACAGCATATCAAAAAGCAAAGGCATCACTTTGCTGATAAAAATCTATATAGGCAAAGCTATGTTTCTTTCACTTGTCATATATGGATGTGAGTGTTGGATCATAAAGAAGGATGAGTGCTGAAGAATGGATGCTTCTGAAATGTGATGCTATAAAAGACTCTTGAGAGTTCCTTGGGCAGCAGTGGATCAAACCAGTCAATCCTAAATGAAATCAGTCCTGAATATTCATTGGAAGGACTGAGGCTGAAGCTGAAGTTTTAATCCTTTGGCCACTTGATGTGAAGAACCAACTATTGGAAAAGACCCTGATGCTGGGAAAGATTGAGGGCAAGAGGAAAAGGGGGCAACAGAGGACGAAATTGTTGGATGGCATCATTGATACAATGGACATGCGTTTGAGCAAGTTCAGGAAGACAGTGAAGGACAGGGAAGCATGTCCCTGCTTCATGGCCCTTCTGAATGAGACATAACTTAGTGACTGAACAGCAGTAACAGCTATAAAATGCTATATATGTGTGTGTGTGTGTATATATATGATATAAAGATGCCATGTATGTGTATAAAGATGTTGTGGATGCAAATAACTCCATCTTCTTCATATATATATATATGCTATATATGTGTGTGTGTGTATGTGCTGTTGCCACTAAGTCACTTCAGCCGTGTCCGACTCTGTGCAGCTCCATAGACGGCAGCCCACCAGACTCTGCCATCCCTGGGATTCTCCAAGCAAGAACACTGGAGTGGGTTGCCATTTCCTTCTCCAATGCATGAAAGTGAAAAGTAAAAGTGAAGTCACTCAGTCGTGTCCGACTCTTTGCGACCCAAGGACTGCAACCTACCAGTCTCCTCCATCCATTGGATTTTCCAGGCAAGAGTACTGGAGTGGGGTGCCATTGCCTTCTCTGGTGTAAATACATACATACATATATATATACATATATATATATATAAAGATGCCATATATATGTATAAAGATGTTGGGGATGCAAATGACTCTATCTTCTTCATCCATTTATCTATCTATAGGCATTTAAGTTACTTCTATGTCTCTGCTATTGTAAGCAGTGCTGTTATAATATTTGAAATGCATATATCTGTAAGAAGTATGGTATTCAGATATATTCACAGGATTGGTTTTGCTGGATCGTATGGCACTTTTATATATGGTTTTCTGATGAATTCTATACTCATTTCCATAGTGACTGCAGCAATATACATTCCCATCAACAGCGTCGGAGGGCTTCCTTTCCTCCTCACCCTCGCCAGCATTTATCATTTGTTGACCTTTTAATGATGACTTTCTGACCAGTGTAAGGTGATACACCACTTAAATTTTGTCTTGCACTTCTATAATAATTAGTGATGTTGAACATCTTTTCATGTGCATTTGGTCATCTGTAACATTTCTCTGGAATAATGTCTTTTTAATCATCTGCACATTTTTTTGATAGGATTGTTTTTCTTTGTGATATTGAGCTATGTGAGCTATTCATATATTTTGGAGATTAATCCTTTGTCAGTCATATCATTAGCAAATATTTTCTCCCATTCTGTAAGATGTCTTTTTATTTTGTTTATGGCCTTCTTTTCTGTCCAATAGATTTTAAATTGAATTATATCTCATTTTCTAAATTTTTGTTTTCATTTACATTACTCTAGGAGATGGAGTCAAAAGATATTATGGAAATTTATGTCAAAAATTGTTTTGCCTATGTTTCCCTCTATGGATTTTATAGTACCCAGTTTTAAAATAAAGTCTTTATTCCACTTTGAGTTTATTTTTGTATATGGTGATAGAGAATGATTTAACTTCATTCTTTCAAACATAACTCTCCAGTTTTCACAGCACCATGCTAACTGAAGAAATTGCCTCTTCTCCATTGCATATTCTTGTCTCTATTGTTGTAAATTAATTGACCATATATGTTTGGGATTATTTCTGGTTTTCTATCCTGTTTCATTGATCTATAAGCTTGTTTAGTGCCAGTCCCATACTATTTTGATTATTGTAGCTTTGTCATATGTCTGAAGTCAAAGAGACTGATTCCTCCAGCTCCACTTTTTTTCTCAAAATTGCTTTGGCTATTTTAGGTCCTTTGAGTTTCCATACAAGTTAAAAAAAAAAAAAGTTCTAGTTATATGAAATATACCATGGGAAACTTGATCATTCTTGCACTGAACCTGTAGCTTGCCTTGGGTAATAAAGTCATTTTGACAATATTGATACTTTAATTCAAAAACATGGTCTATCTTTCCATTTTTTGTGTCTTCTTTGATTTCTTTCATCAATATCTTATATCTTTCAGCGTACAGCTCTTTTGCCTCTTTCAGTTAAGTTCAGTTCAGTTCCTCAGTCATGTCCGACTATTTGTGATGCGATGAACTGCAGCATGCCAGGCCTCTCTGTCCATCATCGTCTCTTGAAGTTCACTCAGACTCACGTCCATCAAGTCAGTGATGCCATCCAGCCATCTCATCCTCTGTCATCCCCTTCTCCTGCCCCAGTCCCTCCCAGCATCAAAGTCTTTTCCAATGAGTCAACTCTTTGCATGAGGTGGCCAAAGTACTGGAGTTTCAGCTTTAGCATCATTCCTTCCAAAGAAATCCCAGGGATGATCTGCTTCAAAATGGACTGGTTTGATCTCCTTGCAGTCCAAGGGACTCTCAAGTCTTCTCCAACACCACAGCTCAAAAGCATTAATTCTTTGATGCTCAGCCTTCTTCACAGTCCAACTCTCACATCCATACATGACCACTGGATAAACCATAGCCTTGACTAGACGAACCTTAGTCAGCAAAGTAATGTCTCTGCTTTTGAATATGCTATCTTGGTTGGTCATAACTTTTTTTCCAAGGAGTAAGTGTTTTTTAATTTCATGGCTGCAGTCACCATCTGCAGTGATTTTGGAGCCTCCCCAAAATAAAGTCTGACATTGTTTCCACTGTTTCCCCATTTCCCATGAAGTGATGGGACCAGATGCCATGATCTTCATTTTCTGAATGTTGAGCTTTAAGCCAACTTTTTTACTCTCCACTTTCACTTTCCTCAAGAGGCTTTTTAGTTCCTCTTCACTTTCTGCCATAAGGTGATATTATCTGCATATCTGAGGTTATTGATATTTCTCCCGGAAATCTTGATTCCAGCTTGTGTTTCTTCCACTCCAGCGTTTCTCATGATGTACTCTGCATGTAAGTTAAATAAGCCAGATGACAATACACAGCCTTGACGTACTCCTTTTCCTATTTGGAACCAGTCTGTTGTTCCATATCCAGTTCTAACTGTTGCTTCCTGACCTGCATACAGATTTCTTAAGATGCAGGTCAGGTGGTCTGATATTCCCATCTCTTTCAGAATTTTCCACAATTTATTGAGATCCACACAGTCAGAATCTTTGGCATAGTCAATAAATGTATCTTATTTTTTGATGAAATAGTAAATGCTATTGTTACTTTATCTTTCTGATCTTTCATTGTCAGTGGATAGAAGTGTAACAGACTTATGTGCATTGATTTTGTATCATGCAACTTTACTGAATCCATTGGTGAGCTCTAGTAGTTTTCTGACAGTGTCTTTAGGAAGTGCTATGGAAGTTCTATATATATTATGTCATCTGCAAACAGTTATAGTTTGATTTCTTTTTTCAATTTGGATTTTTTTTCTTTCTTTGTCTTCTCTGATTGCCCTGGCCAATACTTCCAAAACTATGTTGAATAAAAGTGATGAGAGTGGACATCCTTCCTTATCTTAGAGGAAATGCTTTCAGCTTTTCCCCATTGAGTGTATCAGCTGTGGGTTTGTCACGTATGTGTATGTGTGTTAGTCACTCAGTTATGCCTGACTCTCTGCAATTCCATGTACTGTAGCCTACGTGGCTCCTCCTTCCATGATATTTCTTAAGCAAGAATACTAGAGTAGACTGTCATTTCCTTCCCCAGGGGTTCTTCCCAACCCAGGGATAGAGTCTGGATCTCCAGCATGTGTAGGTAGACTCTTTACCATCTGAGTCACTAGAGAAGCCTGTGGGCATTTCATATATGGGCTTTATTACATTGAGGTAGGTTGCCTCTTGGAATGGCAATGGCATCCCACTCCAGTACTCTTGCCTGGAAAATCCTATGGACCAAGGAGCCTGGTGGGCTGCAGTCTATGGGGTCGCTAGGAGTCAGACACAACTGAGCAACTTCACTTTCACTTTTCATTTTCATGCATTGGAGAAGGAAATGGCAACCCACTCCAGTGTTCTTGCCTGGAGAATCCCAGGGATGGGGGAGCCTGGTGGGCTGCTGTCTATGGGGTCGCACAGAGTTGGACACGACTGAAGTAACTTAGCAGCAGCAGCAGCAGCAGCAGCAGGTTGCCTCTGTGCCAAATCACCATATTGTTTTGTTTACTTCAGATTTGTAGTATAGTGTAAAATCAGAGTGCACAAAGCTTTCAGTTTTCTGAATACAGGTCCTTTGCCTCCTTACTTACATTTACTTTTGTATATTTTATTATTTCCAATAGAAGTACAAATGGGCCTATTTTATTATTTTTTTCTTCTTACATTTTGTATTTAGTATATATAAATACAACAAACTCCTACATATTATTTTATCATCTGAAACTTTCCAAACTTAATTGAAAATTTCAAGGAATTTTTTTTGTTGATATTTTTGGGATTTTCTATAATTTTCCTGTCATCTGCAAATTCTAACTTTTTTTTTTTCCTTCTTTCCAATTTGAATTCTTTTTTATATCTTCTTTTCTGATTGCAGGGGCTAAGACTTCCAATACTATGTTAACTAAAAGTGGATGGAGTGGCCAGTCTTGCCTTGTTCTTGATTTTAGAAGAACTGATTTCAGCTTTTCTCTGTTGTGTATAATGTTAGCTGTGATCTTGTTGGTATAACGTGCTTTATTATGCTGAAGTATGACTTGTCCATTTTCTTGGTATATAATTATTGATAGTAAGCTTAAATGATTGTGTGTCTATGAATTAAATTATAACTTATTTTTTATTTCTGATTTTATTTAAACCTTTTTTACTTTGTTAAATTAAATTTTCTTTTTTCTTGATGAATCTGAGTAAAGGTTTGTCATTTCATTTATCTTTGAAAGAACCAGCTCTTAGTTTAATTGATATTTTTAGTTCATATTTGATTTATTTATATTCTAATTTTTATTTACTTCCTTGTGCTAACTTTGGGTTTTCTTGTTTTTTGTAGTTCTTTTAGGTATAACTTTAGGTTGTATATTTTGGATTTTTCTAGTTTCCTAAGGTAAGCCTTTATTGCTATAAAGTTTTCTTTTAGAAGTGCTATGTTAGCTGTGATCTTGTTGGTATAACGTGCTTTATTATGCTGAAGTATGACTTGTCCATTTTCTTGGCATATAATTATTGATAGTAAGCTTAAATGATTGTGTGTCTATGAATTAAATTATAACTTATTTTTTATTTCTGATTTTATTTAAACCTTTTTTACTTTGTTAAATTAAATTTTCTTTTTTCTTGATGAATCTGAGTAAAGGTTTGTCATTTCATTTATCTTTGAAAGAACCAGCTCTTAGTTTAATTGATATTTTTAGTTCATATTTGATTTATTTATATTCTAATTTTTATTTACTTCCTTGTGCTAACTTTGGGTTTTCTTGTTTTTTGTAGTTCTTTTAGGTATAACTTTAGGTTGTATATTTTGGATTTTTCTAGTTTCCTAAGGTAAGCCTTTATTGCTATAAAGTTTTCTTTTAGAAGTGCTTTTATTCCATCAGATAGATTTTGGAATTTGTGTTTTTGTTTGCAATTGCCTCCAGGTTTTGTTTTGTTTTTTTTTTCATTCCAGTCCTGATTTCTTTAGTGATACATTGGTTGTTTAGTAGTGTAATGTTTAACCCTCATGCATTTGTGTATTTGTGTGTGTACATGTGTGTTTACGTATTTTTCTTTGTTGGTTTCTATTTTCATAGCATTGTGTTTGGAAAGATGCTTCATATATTAATAATTTTAATTTTCTTACATTTATGGAGACTTGTTTTTTGGTTAAATTCAAGATCTCTCCTAGAGGACTTTATATGAGCACTTGAATGTGTATTGTGTTGCTTTTGAATAAAACATAAAAAGATTTATTAAGTCCAGTTCAGTTCAATTCAGTTCAGTTGCTCAGTCATGTCTGATTCTTTGCAACCCCATGAATTGCAGCACCCCAGGCCTCCCTGTCCATTACAGCTCCCTGATTTTACCCAAAACCATGTCCATCGATTCGATGATGCCTTCCAATCATCTCATCCTCTGGCATCCCCTTCTCCTCCTGCCCTCAGTCTTTCCCAGCATCAGGGTCTTTGAATGAGTCAGCTGTTTGCATCAGGTGGCCAAAGTATTGGAGTTTCAGCTTCAACATCAGTCCTTCCAGTGAACACCCAGGACTGATCTTCCTTAGGATAGTCTGGTTGGATCTCTTTGCAGTCCAAGGAACTCTTAAGAGTCTTCTCCAACACCACAGTTCAAAAGCATCAATTCTTCAGTGCTCAGCTTTTATTATAGTGCAACTCTCACATCCATACATGACCACTGGGAAAACAATAGCCTTGACTAGATGGAATTTTTTTTTTGGCAAAGTAATGCCTCTGCTTTTAAATATGCTTTCTAGGTTAGTCATAACTTACCTGCCAAGGAGTAAATGTCTTTTAATTTCATGGCTGCAGTCACTATCTGCAGTGATTTTGGAGCCCCCCAAAATAAAGTCTGACACTGTTCCCACTGTTGTCCCATCTATTTCCCATGAAGTGATGGGACCAAATGCCATGATCTTGGTTTTCTGAATGTTAAGCTTTAAGCCAGCTTTTCAGTCCTCTCTTTCACTTTCATCAAAAGGCTCTTTAGTTCATCTTCACTTTCTGCCATAAGGGTGGTGTCATCTGCATATCTGAGGTTATTGATATTTCTCCTGGCAGTCTTGATTCCAGTTTGTGTTTCTTCCAGCCCACCATTTCTCATGATGCACTCTTCATATAGGTTAAATAAGCAGAATTACAATATACAGCCTTGACATACTCCTTTTCCTATTTGGAACCTGTCTGTTGTTCCATGCTCAGTTCTAACTGTTGCTTCCTGACCTGCATACAGGCTTCTCAAGAGGCAGGTGAGGTGGTCTGGTTTTCCCATCTGTTTCAGAATTTTACACAGTTTTTTTTGAACCACACAGTCAAAGGCTTTGGCATAGTCAATAAGGCAGAAATAGATATTTTTCTGGAACTCTTTTGCTTTTTTGATGATCCAGCAGATGTTGGCAATTTGATCTCTGGTTCCTCTGCCTTTTCTAAAACCAACTGAATATCTGGAACTTCATGGTTCACATAATCCTGAAGCCTGTCTTGGAGAATATTGAGCATTACTTGAGTAGCGTGTCAGATAAGTGTAATTGTGCAGTAGTTTGAGCATTCTTTGGCATTGCCTTTCTTTGGGATTGGAATAAAAACTGACCTTTCCTAGTCCTGTGGTCACTGTTGAGTTTTTCAAATTTGTTCTCATATTGAGTTCAGTACTTTCACAGCATCATCTTTCAGGAGTTGAAATAGCTCAACTGGAATTTCATCACCTCCACTAGCTTTGTTTGTAGTGATGCTTTCTAAGGCCCACTGGACTTCACATTTCAGGAGGTCTGGCTCTAGGTGAGTGATCACACCATCATGATTATGTTTGTCATGAAGATCTTTTTGTATAGTCTTTCTGTGTATTCTTGCCACTCTTCTTAATATCTGCTTCAGTTAAGTCCCTACCATTTCTGTCCTTTATCGAGCCCACCTTTGCATGAAATGTACCCTTGGTATCTCTAATTTTCTTGAAGAGATCTCTAGTCTTTCTCATTCTATTGTTTTTCTCTATTTCTTCGCATTGATGGCTGAGAAAGGCTTTTTTATCTCTCCCTGCTATTCTTTGGAACTCTGCATTCAGATGCTTGTCTTTCCTTTTCTCCTTTGCTTTTCATTTTCTTTCTTTTCACAGCTATTTGTAAGGCCTCCTTAGACAGCCATTTTGCTTTTTGTCATTTCTTTTTCTTGGAGATGTTCTTGATTTCTGTCTCCTGTACAATGTCATAAACCTCAATTCATAGTTCATCAGGCACTCTGTCTATCAGATCTAGTCCCTTAAATCTACTTCCTACTTCCACTATATAGTCATAAGGGATTTGAGTTAGTTCATACCTGAATGGTCTAGTGGTTTTCTCTACTTTCTTCAATTTCAGTCTGTATTTAACAATATGGTGTTCATGATCCAACTGACAGTCAGCTCCTGGTCTTGTTCTTGCTTACTGTATACAGCTTCTCCATCTTTGGCGGCAAAGAATGTAATCAATCTGATTTTGGTGTCAACCATCTGGTGATGTCCATTTGTAGAGTCTTCTCATGTGTTTTTGG
>SJYC01080296.1:0-11875 GCA_006408675.1 Madoqua kirkii | reverse complement strand
CATCCTTCCATGGGGCTGTCAGAAAATGGAAACAGACTAAGGCTTGCTCCAAAATCCTGAGGTTCCCTGATTTTTGCACTTGATTGACCACTGGGCAGAAGATAATGTCTATTCTCAAAACAATTTGGTAACATTTAAAGCTTGGCATTCTTGGCAGATCTTTTTAAAAAAAATCAAATGAATGGGATAAATGTCTTAATTCAAGGTCTTGTCATCCTTGTTATGGAAGCTGTTGCAAAAAGAAGTTCAGAACCCTTTAGCCTTCATACTTCTACTGCGGGTGAGACTGGTGGTGGAAAATTTACCCTTTTCTTCAATTTTAAGATGAAATCTACTATAAAACACACCATTACTTTACTAACAGTTCAAGTGGACAAGGGGATATTGCCACATCCAATGTGCTCATCAACTTTAAGAGGGACAATTCTAACATGTACATCTGGAACGGAGGAATTATGAGGGAACACTTGGTCACTGCTAGTGGAATGATCTCACCTCACAGGTACACTAGACGGTGGCAAATCCTTGTCAGTTTGAGGGCAGGTGCACATTGATGGACACCTGGATGGCTATAGGGACTTTTAGAAATTTTCTGATGCTCCGGGAGAGAGACTTAACGTTGAAACACATAATCTGCTGCTGCTGTAGATATTGTCAACACAGGCCCTGGCACACATGCCCTGTCCAACCTGAAAAAAAGGGACTGATGTAAAACACATTCCACTGGATGTCTTGGGGAGCCCTGGGTTGCCCTGGCCAGCCTCCTCCTTACCTGTCCACAGGAGCGACAGGAGCTCTGTTAGTGCTTGGGCATCTGTGTTTGTCAGTACGTGTCCCTCACAGAATGAACTAGAAATGAAATGGGTCAGATGTCAGCGATGGCCTTGCCAAAGACCCATCCACAGACTGACCCTCCCAGTCAATCCAAACCAAAGACCCTTCCAGTGGAAATTTACTTTCATGCAGAATTATAGTTGCCTTTCTGTTCTATTTGTGTAATCTGTAACCATTTCCTTCTGAAGGAGGGGGAAGTAGCCGTCATTTTTGTCTGGAAAGAAGTGAAAGAGACAACATTTTGACAAAAAGTGATCTTACTGATGACTATATGAAAGGAATCTATGTCCAGTGAAAAAGAGTGATATGCACAATTTTGCATATATGTGGATTTTTCAGAGGTTTGTCGATTCCCTTAGACTTTTGAATGACTTCACAATTTCCAAAAAAAATTTTTTTAATTACTTTGGAAATTGAGGACTGAAAGAATGTAAGTGATTTACTCCACCATAATTATATGATAAGATATTTTTGAAGTTATTAAAGTAAGTATATTTTTTCTTGCAGTTGAACAAGTCCTCCTTGCAGTGTTGACCTAACTATTAATTATCTTAATAATCCTCACCACCCTTCTTATACAGTGGAAAAACACAAAAGATTCATTGTTTGGTCTAATCACAGATGCTCACTTAATAATGGATAAATTAAGCTAAATAAGGTTTTGTAGTCCCTGTCTTATTAAACTTGCATAAATCTCAATTTCAATCTATATCTTTGTAAACAGTGGCTAATCTTGTAGACATTTCTCTCTCTTGCTTAGGCATGATTTATCTCTTCCATCCACAGTGTCTCTCCTCACCCTCCACCCCCCAACTCCAAAAGCCTTAACATATTTCCTTTCATTCAGAACCTATATAAATATATGTTTCTTTGTGATGCTAAAGACTAATCTTTGTTTTTTCAAGCTTTTAGGAGGGATACTTACCTTAATCCTCTTAGGTCCCTGTGCCTTGAAGTGATAGCACTTGGCAAGTTTCAGGTTTCAAGAAGCAGACTCTCCTAGGACTCCAGCTGAATTGACCTTCCCTGAGATTCCTGCCCTATCACCCTTTTGGGGAACACTTTAAAAAGATTTGTGGCTCCCATTATTGCTCAGTGCTTGGATATCTACCAATGGTGCATTGAACAAAGAGGAAACGGAAAAAAAGAGAGAAAAGAGGCAAGGGGATGGGGGAGGAGCAAGGAGGGTAGGGAGGAGGATTCAAATTACATACATACATCGTTTCGCTCTTCTACTCTTTAAGAATTTTCCTAACTGTGGAGGTGTTTTCTTTCTTTTTCTTTTCTTCTCTCTTTTTAAATTTTAAAATACACTTATTTCATTAAAATACTATATTCCCATTATAAGACTAATACATTTGGTAATAAGCTACGATGTTTCTGATGGCATTCAAAGCTGTCTGTAAATCCCATATGTCTTTCTGTTACTGGCAGGCAAACCAGCCCTCGGTAAGTTGCCTTGATGAAGATGCCCATCTCCCAGAGCCTTTTGTAAGCAGCTGGCACCTGGCGCTCGCTGCCCAGGAGGTAGTGAGAGGTGAGGTAACAGAGAGAGATTCACAGAGAGCAAGTGTCAAGATGTATTTTCTTTGTTTTAAAAGACTCCCTCTGGCTATTATTTTGGATTTAGTGAAATTCACTTAATACTTAATAACTGGTCTACTTTCCTAGGACCTAAACCATGTCTCTTGAAATACAGTTCACAGGTCTTGACCTACATTACATTTAGCGGAGCAGTTAAAAATGTGAATTCTCATGCTTCCGATCTGCTGAATTTCTGGGCGTGGAGTATAGGAATCTGCCTTTCTAACAAAACACCCCTGTTGATTCTGTAGTAACTGAAGTTTGAAAACTACATCGC
Source organism: Madoqua kirkii (assembly GCA_006408675.1). NCBI lineage: Eukaryota > Metazoa > Chordata > Mammalia > Artiodactyla > Bovidae > Madoqua > Madoqua kirkii. The sequence continues at coordinate 9,180 of SJYC01080296.1, read as the reverse complement.
TCAGCTTCCCACTCCTGTTTTAGCTCCTGAGTACCCTCTTTAGTCCTTGTTATGTCTCGGAGACTGCAGTGTCTAAGAGACGGGAGATGCCTGTGAGCACGTGTTGATTTTTGCTTGTTTTGCGTAGATTTCCCACCACTTCCGGTAACAACGCTCAGATTTTCCTCCAGAGAAACCGCCCATCTCCTCCTCTTCATTCATATGACCAGACAGGATCCTAAGTCTTCACACTTCGTGGGCATGTGACCCAGACCTGGCCAATCAGCACATTCCATCCCTATGGCTCCTTTGTGATTGGTTCAATTGTGGACACACGACTGTTAGGCCTATAAGACCCAAACTGAGGCTGCTGTTGGAAAACTTTAGAAACTCTTTTTTTTTTTTTTTTGCATTGGCAACCAGAATGATGTAAGGATGGAAGGGTTAGGGGGTGGAGCTCCGTGTGGACAGGTTCCACTTAAGCGCCGCACCAAAGAGGTTACAAAGAAAAAGGGAAGGACTGAAGTCCTGTGGTTTCTGTTTGAGTGCCAGGATTCATACATATCTCCAGAAAGATTTGCCCCAGGAGTTTTCAGGTCGCTAAGACAGTATATCCCTTTTCCGTTTCTGCTAGTTTGACTCGAGTTTTTGACGCTTTCCACAGAAAGAGCTTCATTAAGGAAACAATGAAAATAAGTGATCTCTTTCATGTTCAGAAATGATTTTGTTTAGATCAGACATGGGGTGTTTGGTGTGGGGCAGGCCTTAGACTAATGGTATTCAGTAAAGTATGCTTGGAAGTTGAGGGCTATGGATAACTTTATTTATTTTATGATTATTATTATTTGGGGGGCGGGGTGGGGTGCTGTGCTAGGTCTTCGTTGCTACGCAGACTTTCTCAAGCTTCGGCAAGCAGGGGCTTCTAACTGCAGTGGCTTCTCTTGTTATGGAGCATGGTCTCTAGGGCACACAGGCTTCAGTAACTGCAACACAGGGGTTTAGTTGCCCCAGGCATGTGGAATCCTCGCAGACCAGGGATGGAACTTAGGTCCCCTTCATTGGCATGTGGATTCTTACCCAGGAATGTCATGGATAATTCTTGAGTTGACTCCAAGAGTCACAGACTAAGTCAAGGCCCTGGACATTCTGTAAAATAATTCTGAACATACATTTTGTCAAGAATGAAAGTCATTATAGGGACAAAGGACCAGACTATTTGAATCGAGTCTCTTGAAATATTCCAGACCATTGTCATTATACCCTTAGTCCTGATAACAGACTCTCTCCAGACTCCATGGCTTAGGTGTGACCTGTAGCTGATTCAGACCCTCTAAATCATGATAGATTTCTCAAGTTATGATTGTAGCTACTTGAATTCATGGAAAAGAAGCAACCTCTATAGTTATCTGTATTGGGAGGATGTTCAGCATACAGTTAAGAATAAGAATTTGAGTCAGATAGAACTGACTCCAAATCTTGACTCTCTCAATTGCTAGCTACCTAAATTGGGCAAGTAGCTTAGAGATTTTGTCTATAAAAGAGGATAATGGCATCCTTGTGCAAGAATTAAATGAGATGATATATGTAAAGTGCTTGTCACAATGCCTGACCCAATTAATTAGAATTACCCAATTAACCTAGGCTTCCCAGGTGGCACTAGTGGTAAAGAACTTGCCTGAAATGCAGGAAACATAAGAGATGCAAGTTCAGTTCCTGGGTTGGGAAGATCCCCTGGAGGAGAGCATAGCAGCTTACTTCAGTATTCTTGCCTGGAGAATCCTATGGACAGAGGAGCCTGGTGGTCTACAGTTCATAGAGTTACAGAGTTGTACATCACTAAAGCTACTTAGCACACACACACAATTAATCTTAGTTCCTCTTATTATTGACCTCAGTATGCACCTTCTACATTTTTATCCCACTTTCACCATATGTTGATATGTTTCATGAATGTTTTCCCAACTACCCACCCATCAGCTCAAACTTTTAAGCTCTTTGCAGTAGGCGAGTCTGTTAACCTACTGTGGATGGCTTTAGGTCTTTGTGTCTCAATTTACCTATCCAAAAATGGAAGGAGGAGGGGCAGTAGGGGCATTGTTAGACTAGATGTTTTCTAAATTTTTTTCTACTTTTGATATTTCTTCTGTGATTCTGAGAACTCTATGCACTTGGTAACCAAAACACTAAAAAATTCCTAGGAAAATATCTCAGTGTTGTGTTGCTTAATCACCGATTTTGTCAAAGTACTTTAAAATATGCTTTTTATTTTTGTGTGTGGGGAGCTATAGATGTGGTTCTATAGGTAAAAATTTGGTCAAGAATCAGAATGACTTCTACTCTATACTTGTAGTTTTACTGCAAATGTTATCAATTGGTAAGTATATTCTTTTGAAGCTTCCAATCCACAAGATAAATTGCATTTTTAAAATGCTCAAAGATTCCCCCCATTTTTTCATTTCTTTGATGCATGTATTATTTTGACTTCAGCCCAATTCTCATCTTTTGGCAGATGACCAATTCGCAGATTCCAAGCAATATTCAGAATGTATTCAGCTAAAACAAATCAAGTCAGACAGTTGTCACAGAAGCATTTAACCAAAATTACTTCAACATTTTAACAATGCTTGACGTTTGCAGAGATGTCTTTGAAGTACAGAGATCCCCAAATATTTAGTGTTAACAGTTTTAGACAGGTGTTTTGCCAAAGACATGTAAAGATGTGTTGAGTGAAAACTATTATTTTGCAGTGAGCTTAGCCTCTGGAAAAATATTTATGTCTTAATTGGATGGAATTCCACCTGTCATTTTTATCAAACACTTTGCTTATGGTCCATTTTGCTTAGAGTCCAAGAAAAATGAAAGTATTTTAGTTGTGAGCATTAACGCGACACATGTTTGGGCTTTGTGGAATCACTGCGTTTGTTTGGTGATAATTATAAGAGAGTGCTTCAGGAACTTGAACTGGAGTTTGCAATTAGAACATACAGAATTGGGCCTGAAAAGAAAGCTTAAGAAAGAAGAAGCATGACAAAAATTGTTGCCAGGGTCCTTTTATAGCTCAACAAAGTTATTGAACAGAAAAAAGAATCACTCAATGAAAACTCCTGTGGAAAAAGGCAATCAACACATTTTCTAGGAGCATCTGTTTATTCTAAGGATCGCTTGTCTTACTACCTGGCACGTAAAAGGGAGCTTCCTGCCTTTCTCTGCCTTGCTGTTCCCTTCTTTCACTTTGTCATACTTCCCTCTACAAGGTTTTTGGTCATTTACATCATGGTTTCAACAAGGGATACTGAAAATAGGAAACAGAACTCAGCCAATTTTGAATCCATCTTGAGATCAGAGCTAAGAAATATCCCTCCTATTCCTTAAAAAACTGGAACTAGAACTGCCATATGACCCAGAAATCCCACTTCTGGGCATACACACCGAAGAAATGAGAATTGAACGAGACACGTGTACCCCAGTTTTCATCGCAGCACTGTTTACAGTAGTCAGGACATGGAAGCAACCTAGATGTCCATCAGCAGACTAATGGATGAGAAAGCTGTGGTACATATACACAATGGACTATTACTCAGCTATTAAAAAGAATACATTTGAATCAGTTCTAATGAAGTGGATGAAACTGGAGCCGATTATACAGAGTGAAGTAAGCCAGAAAGAAAAACACCAAAACAGTATACTAGCATATATATATAGTATTTAGAAAGATGGTAACGATGACATTATATGCAAGACAGCAAAAAAGACACGGATGTATAGAATAGTCTTTTGGACTCTGTGGGAGAGGGCGAGGGTGGGATGATTTGAGAGAATGGCACTGAAACATGTATATTATCATATGTGAAATAGATCGCCAGTACAGGTTTGATGCTTGAGACGAGGTACTCAGGGCTGGTGCACTGGGATGACCCTGAAGGATGGGATGGGGAGGGAGGTGGGAGGGGAGTTCAGGATGGGGAACACATGTACATCCATGGCTGATTCATGTCAATGTATGGCAAAACCTACTACAATATTGTAAAGTAATTAAGCTCCAATTAAAATAAATTTAAAAAAAGAAATCTCCCTCCTTTGCTCGGAGAAGTTCTTCATATGAATGTAGCTGATGAAGTGTTAGCATATTGACTCCATTGTTGGGATGAGTAAATCTGGGTCACATGATGGGCCAAGAGAGACTGTGAATGCACCCAAAATATTCTATTTAAGCCCCAATAACATATTGGATAAATGTTAGCTTTGGGCAGGTCATGGTGAGCTGCATTATCACCTTGGAGATGAGATCCTGAAGGGAGAAGTGGGTCATATGAGGTGTTAGGTGGTGGGGACAAGAGATTGTTGGGAGGTCCTTTCTGAACCTCTCATTTTGGGTTGCTGTTGTTTAGTCACTAAGTCACATCTGACTCTTTGCGACCCCATGGACTGCAGCATGTCAGGCTCCCCTGTCCTTCACCATCTCAACTCATGTCCATTGAGTCAGTGGTGCCCTCCAACCAGCTCATCCTCTGTCATCCCCTTCTCCTCCTGCCATCAATCTTTCCCAGCATCAGGGTCTTTTCCAATGAGTTGGCTCTTTGTATCATGTGGCCAAAGTATTAGAGCCTCAGCTTTAGCATCAGTCCTTCCAGTGAATATTCAGGATTGATTTACTTTAGGAAACCCATTTGGGGTTGTAATGTGCCAAAAGCCAAGCAATAAAGGTCCAACTTTAATCAAAAAGCAAAAACCTCACTACTGTACGGTGGGATCTAAAGAAACAGAGTGAAGGATTGGATTCCACTAGAGGGATGGGTTCGAAGATTCATAAAGCCTTGTAATTATTCAGGATTGATTTACTTTAGGAAACCCATTTGGGGTTGTAATGTGCCAAAAGCCAAGCAATAAAGGTCCAACTTTAATCAAAAAGCAAAAACCTCACTACTGTACGGTGGGATCTAAAGAAACAGAGTGAAGGATTGGATTCCACTAGAGGGATGGGTTCGAAGATTCATAAAGCCTTGTAATGGCACACGCACCCCACCCTTACTTTGTTCTCTGTAGACAGTCATTCTTAGATGGTCCCCAGATAAACAAATGGAGAAGTTGTCATTCATGAAATCTCCACTCTACTTTTCTTGTATCAAAGACACTTAAAGTACTTGGGCTAGAAATTGAGGCTGAGTAAGTTGTCACGGAGAAGTTGTCATTCACGAGATATCTCTCCTGTGTCCCTTTTTGCCAGGCAGTGAGCCTCTAGATCACAACCAACTGTGGAAAATTCTGGAATAGATGGGAATACCAGACCACCTGACCTACCTCCTGAGAAATCTGTATGTAGGTCAAGAAGCAACAGTTAGAACTGGACATGGAATGACAGACTGGTTCCAAATCACAAAAGGAGTACCTCAAGGCTATATATTGTCATCCTGCTTATTTAACTTAAATGCTGCAGAGTATGTCATGAGAAATGCTAGGCTGGAAGAAGCACAAGCTGGAATCAAGATTGCTGGGAGAAATATCAATAACCTCAGATATGCAGATGACACCACACTTACAGCAGAAATTGAAGAAGAACTAAAGAGCCTCTTGATGAAAGTGAAAGAGGAGAATGAAAAATTTGGCTTAAATATTCAGAAAACTAAGATCATGGCTTCTGGTCCCATCACTTCATGGCAAATAGATGGGAAAACAATGGAAACAGTGACAGACCCTATTTTCTTGGCCTCCAAAATCACTGTAGATGGTGACTTTAGCCATGACATTAGAAGATGGTTGCTCCTTGGAAGAAAAGTTATGACCAACCTAGACAGCATATTAAAAGCAGAAACATTACTTTGCCAACAAAGGGCTGTCTAGTCAAAGCTATCTATGGTTTTTCCAGTAATCATGTGTGGATGTGAGAGTTGAACTATAAAGAAAGCTGAGCACCAAAGAATTGATGCTTTTGAACTGTGGTGTTGGAGAAGACTCTTGCAAGTCCCTTGGAGTGCAAGGGGATCCAACCAGTCCATCCTAAAGGAAATCAATCCTGAAAATTCACTGAAAGGACTGATGCTGAAGCTGAAGCTCCAATCCTTTGGCCATCTGATGAGAAGAACTGACCCATTTGAAAAGACTCTGATGCTGGGAAAGATTGAATGCAGGAGGAGAAGGGGATGACAGAAGATGAGACGGTTGGATGGCATCACCGGCTTAATAGACATGAGTTTGAATAAATTCCAGGAGTTGGTGATAGACAGGGAGGCCTGACATGCTTCAGTCCATGGGGTTGCAAAGAGTCAACACAACTGAGCGACTGAACTGAACTGAACTGAGCCTCTAGCTTCTCCTTGATGTGGGTGGTGTCCTTCTCAATGCCCTTTCTCATTCTCTAGCCTCTCATGCTATGATTTACTTTACTGTCCAATTTCTTTTGGCTGCTCTGTGCACAATCTTAGTTCTCCAACCAGGATTAGGGTGGATCCTAATCCTATATTGCTGTTGTTTAAACCACTCAGTCTGTGGTGCTTTGTTCTGGCAAGCTTAGTGAACTGACACACTCCCCTTAGTAAACTGACCATCAAATAGGTAGATGCTCTACAAATAAAGACACATGACTGTGCAGATAGCTGATGTTTGGGGGGGAAAAAAGATACAGTCAGGAAAGGAATTCCAGCAGCATTAAGAGCTTCAGCAAAGATCTGGAGGTAAGGAAGGAGGAAATTATATTTGATACTGGAATGTGGAAAGGAGTAAAGAGCAACAAAGCTGATAAAGGTGAGTTGGTCTCATAGGATCAAGGTCAGTGAATTCTAGGTGGAGAAGTCTGGTCTCCCCAGCCCTCCTCAGGACCCTCAGTAGACCAAGAGAACCAGGTAATAGATGTTGGATGAAAATTCAGGGCATGTGGAGAAATCCAGCATTTTTTTTTCCTTGCCTCCTCTTTTCCCATACTAGCTATTACTTTACAAGTTGAAAGAGATTCTAAAAAATGCCTATAAAATCAAGAGAGAAATCGAAGGAAGGTTTCTTTGCTTCAGGGGCTTTGGGTGGAAATTTTTGCTGGTGTAAAACTTTTATGGACACAAAGGCATTTCATGCCCATTGACTTGAGTGAATTTGGGGGCATTCTCGCAGTTGGGATACATTTATTGGCCGAGAAGGGATGAAACTTCTGACTGGGTCCCTGCAGTGCAAGCAATGAAATGTCTTTTTGCACAGTGAAGAAAATTGGGATGGGTCACTTTCCACTTGCAGTGGTGGGGGAGGGGTGCTGCGCATGGCTCTCGGGGAGGGGGGGTGTCTCACGGGGCCCCCTACACGGCAGGCTTTTGTGTGCTCAGAGGAGAGAGCTTGGAGCATAGGCACAAGGTGTGGCTGATGCAACCTGATAAACCCCACACAAAAAGCCAACTGTAGTGCTGAAAGGGTCTCCAATGTAGCTCTTTAATTTCCTCGCTTAGAAATGTCTCTCCTCTTTTCATCCCCAGCCCTTATCTTAACTTCTAATCGGAGCAAAGCGGCAGCCTTTCAAATTGAACAAATAGGTTCTTCTGGCCGTGACAAGATGTACCTCATTTTCTCAGCCAGCCTTCAGCAAGGTCACACCTTTTTAATTTATTTTCTGTAAGAAAAATCTACTTGCTGGATAGAACAAGGGCCAGATCTCGCTAGAGGTCATTGCTGGAGCTAGTCATAAAGTAGAATGGGATTAGAACCGTTTAATATCCTCGCCCTCACCTTGCTGCCCACCGCCAGCATGGAGGGAGCTGGTGGGAGCTGGCTGGGTGACAGGGACATTCGGCGTGGATTGTTCTGTCCTCCTCTTGTGCTGGGGTCTTTCCCCTTGTAATTTATTTGTTTTTCCCACATGACTTTTACTCTCCAAAATGTACTTATTTTAAAATGTTAATGAAAGATCACTGGTTTAACATCTTCTAATATGAAAAAAGAAGAGATGGGAGATAATTTGCTTTTAATTTATTTCAGCTAATTTGTTCATTAATGGACCTTGTCCACTACCCCAACTTTAAACATTGTTCCCCAGACACTTTTTCCCTGTTGATTTAAAAATGGAAATGAATGATTTTACTGTGAAGTCAAGGCAATCTTCAGTCTTTAAGTTTTAGTGATTGGATAATTTACTAAAATATCCATCTGTTTTGTTTTGTTTGTGTTAAGTAACCTCGTTTTTCTGATTGTAACATTAGTTGCCATGTACATTCATATATGTAAATAGATAGAAAAATATCTGGAAGGATATATACCAACCTTTAGTAGTAATTCCTCCCGGGAAGGCACATAGGGATGGTAGGGGAAGGAAGACTCCATATATAAAGGCATTACTTGAATAGTTTACAGTGATAATGCACTTATGTTTAAAAAAAAATTGAAATAAATGAAAATAAAATTTTAGAAAACTAAGACCATGTTACAATTTACAGCAAGTAAATTTGTTGTTGTCGTTCAGTCACTAAGTTGTGTCTGACTCCTTGTGACCCCATGGACTGTCGCCCACCAGGCTCCTCTGTGCATGGGGTTTTTCAAGGCAAGAATATAGAGTGGGTTGCCATTTCCTTCTTCTGGGGATCTTCCCAGATTAGGGATCAACCCGTATTTCCTGCATTGGCAGGTGGGTTCTTTACCACTGAGCTACCAGGGGAGAAAATTCAAGTCACCTATAATCTTACCTTTCAGGAAAAATAGTTGATGACATTTTATTGTAATCCTTCCTACAGTTTAATCCTGTATATTTTTCTAGCTCTATTTCTCCATTTCATTAAATGTTTAAAATAGTGTATTCAGCGCCTGCAGAGTATTCCATCATATATGCATACCTAATGTGTTTAGACATTTTAAAACCTGCTTGCTGTTTTCGATTTGTGGCTACTATTAAAAGAATCACTGTAATAAACAGCCTATCGAGACACATTTGGGTATATCTCAGATCATTTTCTTAAGCTGGAGAAAATTCCTAGAAGTGGATTTACAAGTTCAAAGCAGAGAACATGTTCAAGAATATTGATTCATTTTGCCAAATTAAACTCCAGGAACATTATATTCATGTAAATTGCTACCAGCAGCATTTCAAAGTGTCTATTATCATTTTTCCTTTTTCCCGACTCTTTGAATTTGATAAGAGAAGAAGTAGTCATTGTTTTAATTTATATTTTTTGATTATTTGTGATATTAAACACTTTCATTAGTTTATCAGTTATTGATATTTCTTGTGACTCAGCT